>VSMD01035096.1:0-87024 GCA_008750895.1 Mirza zaza
TGGGGGCCTTGGGCCACGCTGTACCAGCTTGATCTCTGGAGGGCCTGGAGATAAAGAAGGTCAGCCCTGAGGGCCGTCGCCAAGCCCCACGAGGAGCTCTGGACACAGGGCTCCGCTGGGCTCTGCCCGTCGGCGGTGCTCCTGCAGGCTGGGCCGCGACCCCCTTCGCCCTCCCGCTGCGGTGACCACCACCGAGCGTCTGACAGCCCGCAGCGGGTGCTGTGATTCTTTCAGTGAATTGTCGAAACTGAGGGAGGCCTTGCGGACGCCGGAACTCGAAACTGGTGTCAGGAGTGAGAGCAGTGTCGGGACTGTGCCCTACTTCACAGGCCTATAGAATGTTCTGTGGACTTTGGCTTTTATTTTGTGTAAGGTGAGGGCCACTGCAGGCTGTGAGCAGAGGAGTGACATGATGGACCTTAGGTTTTCTTTATTTTTTTATTTGTAGAGACACAGTCCCACTATGCTGCCCAGACTGGACTCGGACTCCTGGGCTCGAGCGATCCTCCCACCTCAGCCTCTGTAGTAGCTGGGATTGTAGACACACACGCCTCCCTGCACTGGCGTCTGCCTCGTGTTTTGGTGAGGGCGTACAGCTGCTGTGTTGGAGGGGCTGGTGGGGTTGGGTGAGGGTAGAGGCAATGGGCACATTTAGGAAGCTACCAACGTGCAGTTTAGGGAAGAGTGGTGTGGTTTGAGCCGGGGTGGTGAGAAATCTCTCATTCGTGTCTGTTTGCAGGCGGAGCCGATAGGGTTTGCTGAGCGAGCGGGCTCGGCATGCCAGAGGAGAACCCGGGGTCCAGGCTGGGGCTGAGCCGCTGGAAGAGAGAGGACAGCCTTGCCTGGCAGGAGGCGGCGGGCCAGGAGGGGAGGAATGTAATAATGTCACCTGGATGTTTCAGGAAGTTCCCACTCGAGGTGACAGTTCAATGTCTGCGGAGCTGAGTTTAACCCTCAGGCACCGCCTCTGCCCTCAGGAAAGTGGAGGGAGTCTGCACACACATGTGCAGACATACATACGTGTGTGGGTGCGTGTGTGTATCTGGAACATGTTTCCTCTGGTTTAAAAGTCAGAGTTGTAAATTCGTCCTATTAGCAACTATTTATTGCCATAGGTAAGAGGAAACAAACATGGAATCCTAGAATAGCAGTTAGAAGGACTGGGCCAGCTTTTCCGGTGCCTGCCTGGGGCGTGACCGGGGCCCTCACACTCCCCAACAGGCCGAGCGAGCCCCTTCTTGTGCGATGCACAACTCTAGACCCTGTCTCTGCAAAGAACAAAAAAGACAGCCAGATGTGGTGGTGCACAGCTGTAGTCCCAGCTACTCAGGAGGCTGAGGCAGGAGGATGGCTTGAGTCCAGGAGTTGGAGGCTGCAGTGAGCTGTGATTGTGCCACTGCACTCCAGCCTGGGCGATGGCATGAGGCCCTGTTTCAACTAAAATAAAGTTCCAGATGACATTTTTTTAAATCACAGTCCGTCAGAGCAAGGGAGCAGGAGTGCAGTTTCTCGCTCTTTCCCTGTCGGGGACGGGTCAGTGCTGTGGCCACAGACTGTTGGATGGGTGAGCTCCGGTGGCGGGCAGGCGGGACAGCGGGAGGTCAGCTGGATGCAAAGTAGGTGCAGTGGTCCGGGCGTCCTGAGGGGGAATTAGCACGTTACCTGTGCAGTGACAACAGCAGGGGACTTGGGGCCAGAGGAGGGCGCATAGTTGGAGAAGGCAGAGGAAGGACAAGAGGGACAGACAGCCTCGAATGAACCCCCAGGGACCTTCAGGTAAAGGTTCGTGGAGGCATAAAGGGAAAGGGAAGGTCGGGTGGGAAGGGCGGTGGGGGAGTCCTACTTTCTCGCTCCGGCAAACGTTGCGGCGGAACTGGCGTTGAGAAGGATGACTCCAGTTTGTATTTCTCTCACTTAGGACACACAAAGGCTGAGAAGTCAGTGAGGATTTGCTCGTCATCACACGGGGACCATAGACCAGCGTCTTAGCTTGGGTTTCCCAGAAGGCAGAGGCGGTGCAGGCCAGGCTTAAGGGTACACGCTTTACAGTGACGTGTGGCCCGGCGGCAGGAGCAAGGACGGAGGGAAGGACGGAAGGAGGAGAGCCAGGCACGAAGGCGTGATGTCGAGCTGGGCACGACCTCCGTGCCTGGTCCCATGGGGCCGCCCGAGATGTGCCTTGGGGTCATCAGCTCAGGGGAAGACAGGGGAGCGCGTGGCCCACTGGCTCTGCTTCTTCCACGGTGGAGGGTCCGCCCCACAGGCCGTGAGTTAGTATCTCCCCAGCTTCTGGGCGCGCCCAGCTGGTTCCAGTGCCAACCGCCATACCAGAGCTGGCAGTGGGGACCCTAGTCCGGGTGCTGTGGGGTTGCTCCTGCTGTCAGACGCCAGCAGGAGGTGAGGCCGAGAGGGCGTGGAGTGCTGCCCACGGGGCGCCTTGCCCGAGGCACAGTGCCTAACCCAAGTGATGACTTCAGGAAACCTCTCGTCTTGGGAATGGACTCCCTCCAAGGCCCGTGGTAATACCTGTAGTCTACTATAAAGTCATTCCTGTGACAGAGAGCTACCGGCTGTCACGGGCCACTCATTGAAATCGACTGTGTCCACAGGATGAGGGACTTTGTGGTTCGTCCTCTGTCACAGGGCTGGAGTGTGGCTGAGGATTGGCTTTAGAGAAGGAAGGGCAGTCAGTTGTTCAATCACCTTGAAAGCTGGCAGAGAGTGACAATGAACCAGAAGACTAGGTGAAGCAAGGATGGGCGTAGGTCAGGAATAATGGCAGATTTTATGTCTCTCTTTTAGATTCTTATGGGCAGACCTGGTGCTAGGTAAGAAGTGCCTTTGCGGAACCACTTGAGAAAAATGGACCCAGAGAAATAAGAGCTAAGCCATCCTCAGTATGTTTTACCCATCCTTGCCTCCAACTAAATTATATAGTGCAAACTAGGTTAACATAAATGTAGGAGGTGGAAGGAGGGTGCCAGACAGGGGCAGGAATGAGCTAGACCCTACGGCTTATGTCTGGAAACCATCTGACTCTGCCGCCGCCACCCTCACTTCCGCCCACACCTCAGCGTTCTCAAGAAGATGGACAGAGGACTTGTTCCTCAGCAACCCGGAGGCTCTGTCCCAGAGGCTGTGGGGAGACTTCCTGTGTTCCTACGATGACTCTGTTCTCACACTTTGCAGCAGGGCAGTTACTGAGCTGTTCCCAGGATGATTTTTAGGCTATGTCTACACCCAAGAGACTGACCTCCTATAAATGCCTGTGGTTTTTGTTCAAATGGAGACACAGTTGGTGAATGCTTAGCTAGATGTTATAATGATAAATTCAATAACTCTATCACAGCATGAGCTGTCATCTTTATTTGGCTTAAGCTTGCTAAATGTCAATTGAGATTTTGTACTAGAAGAACCTGCAGCTCGGTTCCAAACTCCACCACGCTTGTTGTCAGACATATGTGAATTCACTGGTCTAGAGAGGCTTGTGTGCTGTGAAATGATGAGGAAATGGTCTTTCATTGTGATTGTTTACCCCCAAGTCTGATAACAGTGTCCTGCTTTTTCATTTCCATAGCTGATATCATGGCTAAAAAACCTGGAATGACCCAGCACGCCGAATATCTTTGGAAGACCTTATTTTGCTTGAAAAAGAAAGTCATGCATTTGGAATAACTAACATAAAATGATGTGGATGGTGGAGATGCAAAAAATTTCTCTTCCAAAACTATTCTGCAGATACATGCTCAGGAAAGCCAAATGCTCACAACCGTATGAAGAGGCTCTGGGAGGGGCACCAATGTTTTGTTTATTGCTTTAATAAGTTACTGTTTTTTAAAATGTGTGGTGTTTATGCATATGAGATTGATTTAACTAGGACATCTCATTTCCTAAACTCTGTAGATAAAAGCAAATTGGCCATAATTCAGGTTAGCTCAAAATATATCATTTGATTATCTTTGTGTTGCATGACTAAATCACTAACCACTTCTAACCTTACTTTCTTGAAAGTTTATCAGTTTTCACCTAACACTTTTCCTGTGTATTTAACTTTTGATACAGTTCCTTTGAGTCATACAGTAAGATTGTCCAGGCGAAGAATTTCTGATGTATGTTCAACTCATAGATTCCATTTCTAAATTGCCAAATTAATCTGCCTCCATTTTTGTCACCCTCTCCTACCTGCTTCTGTACCTGCTTACACTGATGGCCCTGTCTTAAATTATCCCTTTGCTGAAAAAAAAAAAATAAAAACCTTTTGTTATAGAAAAATCTCAAGCATAGATCAAAGTCTTTAATAATGTGATGAGCCCACATGTACTCATCACTTAATTTCTATAATTACCAATTCCTGGCCAATCTTATTTCTGCAATACTTCACCCCTCAAGAAGTACTGGAAAAATACTGACAAATTGGGTGCATGAAAATCAAGAACTTCTGTTTGTCAAAATATACTATAAAGGGCATGAAAAGCAAATGACTCATTCTGGAAAATGTAAAGAATTCCTAATGCCAGACAATCCAGTAGAGAAAAATGGCTAAGAGACTTGAATGGACACTTTATCAAAGAGGGTATCCACATGGCTAACATACTTAGGAAAAGGTGATCTTCCATTAGTAATCAAAGAATTACTAAAATCCACTATGGAGAACAATCTGGAAGTTCCTCAGTAAGATGCACAGAATTGCCATATGACCCAAAAATTCCACTCCAAGGTATGTACTCAAAGGAATTGAAAGCAGGGACTCAAATATTTTACATGCATGTTCATGGCAGCATTATTCACAATTGCCAAAAAAAAAGGAAAAATTCAAATGTCCATCAATAGATGGATGCATAGACAAAATTTGGTATATAAATATAATGAATTATAATTCAGCCATGAAAAGAAATTAGATACTAATGCATGCAACAACATGGACGAACCTCAAAAACATTATCTTAAGTGAAAGAAGCTGGACACAAAAAGTTACATATTCATGATTCCATTTATAGTAAATATCCAGAATAGGCAAAGTCATAGGAACAGGGAGCAGATGGCGGCTGCCAGAGTGGGAGGAAAGGGGCTGTGGAGAATAACTGCGTCATGGGTATGGGCTCTGGACCGACGAAGTTTCAGAACCAAACACAGGTGGTAGATGCATAATGTTGGGAATGTTCTTAGTTCCACTGGATTGTTCATTTACAAATGGTTGCGAAGCACAAGTCACAATTGCAAAGATGTGGAATCAACCTAAGTGCCCTTCAATTCCTGAGTGGATCAAGAAAATGTAGCGTATGTATATATATTGTGCATATAATATAAATATACACCCCCATGGAGCGCTACTCAGCCATAAAAAGGAATGAAATAATGTCATTTGCAGCAACATGGATGGAACTGGAGACCATTATCCTGAGTGAAGAATCTCAGGAATGGAAAACCAAACACCACATGTTGTCACTAATAAGTGGGAGCTGATCGATGGGCACACATGGGCACAAAGTGACATAAAGAAACTAAGAAACCAAGAAGGGGGGTGATGGGAGGGTGCAGGATAAAAACTTACCTGTTGGGTACAACGATCGTTGTTCTGGTGATGGGCACACCGAAAGGCCTGACTTAAGCATTGTGTGAGATATCTAAGTAATAAGAACACTTGTACCCCCTTAATTAATACTTTGAAATAAATAGCTTATACTAAAAAATGATTAATTTTATGTTACTTGACTTTCACCTCAATAAAAAGAAAAAGATTGTATAGTATATGAGCTACTTATCTAAATTTAATCAAGAGACAAAACAAATTTTGGAGTCAGAAGTTAGGGTAGCAGTTCCCTTTGGGCAGAGGGGTCAAGGTCGTGTCTGTGAAGAAGCACAAAGAGGAGCTCAGGTGTGCTCAAGTCCAAGTCCACCCCTGCTAGAACCTTGCACTTGTCCATCAGGGCTTGGCTGGGGCTGCTGGCTGTGTGTATTGCTGACCCAAATAACGTCACACTGTGTGACGTTATCAATCACATCCTGTGACCAATGTCTTTCAGAAGCCTATGTTATTTGGAAGGAACTTTTTCTTTGTATCTCCTCTTGTGCACACACATTCAGAAAGGCCAGTGATTGCCTGCTAGAGTGATGTCGCTTCCCCGTGCCCTGCAAGCTCGTGAATTCAGTGGAAATATGTGGACTTTGAGACTGGCGATGCTCTACTTCTTAACCATGGGCTGTGCTTCCCCAGGTGTGCTCACCTTGTGATATGTCACTGAGCTATACACACGTAGGGTGAGTGCACTTTTCTGTGAATATGTCAGCCTTCAATATATAAGTTCATTTTAAACAACAGAAACAGTAAAACACAAACAAGCTTTAGATCTTCTCAAAACCTGGGTGACCTGGCTCCTAATCTATTGCTTATTTCTTTATGCCTCAAGTTTCAAGGGTTTCTTGCAACCCTTAAGAAAATACGACATAATGACCCTGTGTCTTTGGTTCAAGGCACTTTCTTCCTTGCTTATCCTGTGGATTTCTGCTATATTGGCTTTTTGGCATAGATGATTAATTAAATCAACCAAGCAATGTTTATTTACCACCTACTTTTGTTCTAGGCACTTAGGTGGGACCAAAGATTCCAAGAATATTAAGGTTCTTATTCCCAAGAATCATACAGAAAAGTGATGATTTTAGCAGTGGTGCTTATTCGGAGTGAGGAGCACATCTGAAGGCAGTAGTTGTTCTAGAATATCTGCCTTATAACAGCCAAGTTATAGTTCCCTTCTGCTTGTCAATCTTGAGAGTTTTGTCTTCAATTTGGACAATGACAGCCAAGGCATTGCCTATAAAAGTTTCCTCTCCAATGCAGCCTGTTCATCAAGAGAGAAAGTAAAGACAAAGAGTAGAAATTAGAAGAGAAATTGAGTTGCCCCAAGCTTTCACATCTCAGGACACTTGACAGGGATTATTACTTTGTCTTGAGAAGATGAGTCAGTGGTCCTGTTTGAGCAGGTAAGGAGTGGCAGGGTGTGCGGCTCTAAGGGCTGCCAGTGAGTGACAGATGTGACAGATCTGATTTAAAAACTTCATTCATGACTGAGCCGCCGACAGCAGCTCTAAGTGAACTGTGCTCAGCAACCACTGAAAAGTTTGAAGTTTAGCAA
This sequence comes from Mirza zaza, assembly GCA_008750895.1. Lineage (NCBI taxonomy): Eukaryota > Metazoa > Chordata > Mammalia > Primates > Cheirogaleidae > Mirza > Mirza zaza. The sequence goes on from VSMD01035096.1 coordinate 7,131, forward strand.
GAAAGAAGAGGAAAAATAAATAAATAAATAAATGGAATATGGACCAAAAAAGGAAGCAAAGGAAGAAGGGAGAAGACGTAGATACAGTATCTACTTGTCTTCGCCACTGGCTTTCCTTATTGAAGGAGCATGGAGCTAAACTCGCTGCAGTTCCTGTGAACTTGCTACAGGTAAGGATGCAGGCTGAGTCTCTTCCAGGCCATAGGAGAAGCACAGGCCATCACTTCACTGAATCTGATTGCTGCTAGTTAATTGTTTGGGTTTCTTGGTGATTGGAGTCTGTGGAAGAATTGGGGCTTTCCAGTTAGACAGGAACATTTGAATTATGGATTGATATGTTGGGTAGATTTAGTTCTAGTTTTCCATTGTAGGAGACACAAACATAGCTACACTGATGCTATGTAGACCTCCAGAAACATGCCTGTAGTTGAACAATTGGTTTCATTGGTGACTGCAATGAAAGAGAACACAGGAATTGAGGAATCATGGAGTGTCTCCGTAGGACCATGTTCGAAATGGCTTATGGGACTTGGACTGTGTTAGGTGGTTTGGGAAAGGATTTATGCAAGTGGGACTTCGGTCTGAATTGGATACTGTCAGGAAGTGGAGTTAATTCTATAACTGTGCATCTTATGTAGAAGGTGGGAGGAAGGAAGCCACATGAGAGCTTTAATTGCTAAAGAATCAGCAGTCTCTCACATTAGCTAGGATGGGGTAGGGGCTTGGTATTTTGTGGCTTGGACAATATTCATGTTTTGTCTGTGTTCTAACATCATATGCTGTGATCTAATTTTTGTTGTGATCCTTCATGGTCACAAAGTGGCCTTTTCTGATGTTGATGTTTTGTGCAATTGTGTATATCCAAAGGACACCACCAACAGCTAATTGTGAATACCAGAACAGCTTTTAGCAACACCACATCCAGCTGATTGTACCTGGCAAGGTTCTAGATGTCACGACTGCTTTTCTCTTTCTCAGCTAGCAGAATATAGCTAAAAGTAGAGCCTTTCAAATCAGGTGATATATTAGGTGGGACTAGGTTTTGTCACATTATGCAAACAAACATCCCAAAATAACAATGGCTTCAGTGATAAAGATGTTTATGTCTCTTCCACATGTAAAATAATTCTGGAGGTAGATCTTCCATAGCTGGAAAGGGAGCTCCATGACCACCAGGGACCATGCTATCGCAGTGCTCTGTCTTCCTTAGCTTTTTGTTCCTTGGACTTATGGTCCAAGATGGCTGCTCAAGTTCCATCCATCACACTAAAATTCTATTTGCAGAAAGAGGAAGGGAAGAAGAAAGAGCCCTTGCTCCCTTTTTCCAGAGACTCCCTGAAAGTACCATTCAACACATTTCATGTTTTATTAGGTTTGCTTGAATATATATATATATATATATATTTTTTTTTTTTTTTTAATTAAAAGAGAGGTAATAATTGGCTATGGGGGTTGTGAGTGTCTGGATTTGGGATAATACAAGTGCCACATTGAGTTCTGTGAAAAGCAGTTCTATCCGCTCCTGTTGTATGCAAATGTCCCTCTCTTTGGTGAAATAGCAAGGGGCTAATTATGTCAAGGGAAGCCTCCTTTCTGGTCTTTCTTTTGTAACAACCTCAGGAGTTCAAGTTTCCAAAGTGAACTTTCATTTCAGTCTTTTGAAGCTTAGTGGCTTTATTACAAAGAATATTGTGATCAGCTGGCTGCTAGCAGCGGGGAAGACACAGTTGTGTTGTTGGAAAGATTTAACTTAAAAATGGATAAAAATCATTCTTGCACATTTATTTTTAAGAATAACTAAATTCCTTTGCTTGGAAGAGTTATAAAATTTCTGTGTGTTCCTCTTTCTTTCTTTTTTTCAAAGGAGGTAATAAATAAGGTGAATGAAATTGTAAACAAAAAGTTCACGTTGGTGCCATAACTGCGTGCAGACATCTGGGCTGGAAACGTGAGAAAATTGTAAAGAATTTGGAAAGGTTCAAAGGCTCGGGTTATTAAAGTTTTAATAATCTGCTTTTCTGCAGGGCTAACCCCCTGCTATTCTTTCAATGTAGTAGAAAAACAAAATATGGACAAAATGGTAGTTAATTAGTGCTGAATCTTCCTTGGAAACCCTATAGAAATCTCTTGGGATTTTTATAGAGGCAGAGAGTTGGGAGCTACTGGTCTGAAAAGGTACGACTTTCTTTTCATATAAGAAACTTGGAGGATTTTTGTTAGATTTTAATGAAATAACATATATTTATTTCTTTTTAAAGAAAAAGATATATGAATTTATCTTTTAAAGAAAAAGAATAATAATTCACTGAAAAACACTATTTTGCAAGAATTACGTATGCAAATAATTTCACTTAGCATTTTAACTTTTTCGCATTGGTCAATCAGAGCAAAGCAAAATATTAATTGCTTGTAATAATATGCTAACGAACAAATGATATGTCTTTAGTCAATTGCCAATTTTTTTGATTAAAGGAATAGTACTTCCTCATACTTGAAATATGGTGAAAATTGCAAACAATGATTTCTCTTCTGAGTAAAATACAGTTTATTTTTGCCACAAACTTGTCATGCCAGTGTTGCTATTTTTGTTTGAAATTAGTTTTCTTTTAAAGCCATCTTAAAAGTATATAGCATGGCAACACATAATGCAGCATGTATTTTACTATATGGTGTATAAGACTCTACTTAGTTTATGAAATTTTTATGGGAGGTATGTATAAACATATAAAAATATGCATATATGAAGTCACATGTGTGTATTTGAAATATGCAGACATAAGGAATACTTTCAGTTGTGCTGTATCAAGGATGGTGAAAGAATTTTTCTCCGTTAAGTTCCAGTCATGAGCACTGAAATATGATTTGCAGGAGATGATGTTTGGGCTTGTTTTAATGGGCTAAGTGATTCCAAGTGCAAGTCCATATCACAGACTCCCGGGCTCTTTGTGAGACTAATTGACTTTGCTGTAGAGTTTTGGCAAAGCTCTTATTATTTTTACTACATTTTCCTTTTTAATAATGTAAAATTGCCCTAACTTCTAAAATTCAAGTTACCCTTTATGACTTTGCTAGCCCTTCCTTCACCAAATTAATGACTACTAGGCAAGACAGCCAGGAATATTTTACTACTCTGGGCATTTGTTAATTGGTTGTTCGTTGGACTATATATGAGGGAAAATTATTGCTACTATAAACCAAAGAGTGTAAAGGAAAAGCAGTGATATAAGTATGGAACTGGAGTGGTTAGGGAATGCCAGTAATGTTGAAGTTCTGTTTTTCTGCTAGAGGGTTCCCATAGGAAGACTGCAAATGCCAAAAATAAAATGCAACAGACCACATCATAACATAGAAATTCGTTTTGGTAACTCTCGGAAAAGAAGATTCATTATTTTGGTTTGCTTTGCAAGCCCTTATGGTAAATTTCTTTTGTTTTCTACAGAACATGTGTGCTCCCCGAGCAAACAGTAAGTAGTAGAATCTATTTCACCTTGAACATGACTGCAAAAGTAGTTTGATCCTCTGGACTGGGAGAGTGATTAGGAAGAAATAAAAATTCCAAGACTGGAATTTCTGACCCTTCAGGAATGTGAGGTGTACATTCATTCCACTTCTCTAGGCCTGACATTCCTTGGAAACTTCCCTTGGAATATTCCAGGGACAAACTCCAGACACAGAGACAGAGCCCCTAGCTCATTCTCTCGCCGTCCACTTTTGCCCCCAGCCAGGGCTCCTCCTAATTCTCCTTACAGACGCCAGTCAGACACTGTTTTGACTCGTGTGTGAAACCAGGGAAGGAATGCAGGGGGCCGGCTCCTGTGGCAAAGGTTTCCAGCGGTATCAGGTGATTCACTCTGAGCTGGGCTCCTTCGGAAGGGCAACAAGACCTGAATGGCTGCACGACTCATTACCAATTCCCAATTCCCTGGGCCATCCGGTTCCCTGGCAGAAAAGCTTCCGATGAATTTGCGTTGCAAATTGAAAACATGCTGTCAACAGCAACAAGTCCAAAAGATGTTTACCTTAATTTTTCCAAGGCAGGCTTTGACATGTGGATGTTTTTGTTTAAGGACCTGCATTCTAGGTTTCCTCTGTGTCTGGGGTTGGTGCTGTTGTTACAAATGGGTGGTCACAACCTCAGGATAGGGAGCGACTGCCGTGGCTGCGTGGGGACTTGCTGGGTTCCCGCCTGCGCTGGGCCGGCGGAGCCGGGGCGTGCTCCCCGTCGGCCGCGGGTTGGCGATGTCACAGGTGACACAGAGCCACCCATCTTCCTAAGGGCACAGGCACCTGGGCGTCACACTGCTAAGAGGCTCCTTCGGCAGATGAGCAAGCCGAGGTCCGGGGAGTGCGCATCAGGGCCGAGTCCGGAAGTCTGGGTTTCCCGGAAGCGCCAGCTTTCGCGCTTGGGCTAACTAGTTGCCGATGATTGATGTCTATAAAATAAAGCATTAGACAGAAATTAATTTATAAGCCTCTGTTGAAACTGAGAACATCGGGACTTAGGCCGCCAACGGCACACATGTAACCCTGTGAACCTGCTTTGCCGGGCGCTGTCCGCCCACTTTCTAAAGGCGCGGCGAGAGCGGAGGGTGTTTGAATTCGGGTGAAGGCGATGTCCTGATGTCTCTGCTGCGCGGGGGTCCCCCGAGGGCTGGCCTGGAGCCCCGTGGAGACCAGACCCGCGCCAAGCCCAGGCACGCAGGCTGGGGAGGCTCTGCTCCTCCTTTAGTGGCTCGTTTTGCCCTGAGTCTTCCTTTACCCTTAAATTAGAGTTGAGCGTATTTACTTAGATTACATGTCATCAAGTCACAAGCCCTACTCAGAGATCAGACAAGTATTTTGAGCAAGTTTGAAAAAGAAACTTAACCCGTTGTAAACTTTGGGTGAAGAAAACGCCCATTTTCTGGGGCTGCTGAGGGGAGGGACCTGGTTTTGGCCGGGGTGGGCAGTAGGGTCCCATCCACAGGGGCTCCCTCTACAGAAGGCTTTCTGGAGCGCATGACCGTTAGCAAAGGGAGTCTGCTAAGCGGTCCTCTAGCCTGGCACGCATGCGATGGGACCGGACGCGCTGAGACTGTCCCGCCAAGTCTGTGAGAAATGAGCAACACTTAGAATGTTCCCGGGACGCAGGCAATGAAATATTCAGAAGCTCGGACCTGACTAGAGGTAAAGTAAGGAGAGAGTGGAGACCGGACCTCAGGGCATAGAGTGACTGTCCCGTGGCTGGGGGCTTCTTGTGTTCCATCAGAGTGGGATGCTCTTGTCACGCTTTCTGGGCCACCTTCGGCCCGCCTAAAGGCTCCTCCTGAGCCTACCCTTGCAGAACAAAGAGGACACGTGTGTCGCTGTTTCACGTTCACTTTGCGACTCCGGCTTTAGCTTTTCTATGAAAGCAGCAAAGTCCTCCTAACCACCAGGCAAGCATCTTTTGCCAGGACCCCCAGCAGGTGACGGGGAGGGAAGAGCTCGGGCATTGCAGCTGCCGTAGTCCACTCAGGCTGCCGCAGCAAACAGCCGCAGGCGGGCTGGCTGGCCAATGACAGGCATTTACTTCTCAGTTGTGGAGGCTGGGAAACCCTGGATGGAAGTGCCTGCAGATTCGTGCCTGGGGGGCCTGCGTCCCGGTCATCTTCTTGCTTAGTCCTCAGTGGTGGACGGGGGAGAGAACTCTCTGGGGTACCCTGCTCCCCCGCTTTGTTTGAGACAGAGTTTCGCTCTGTTGCCCCGAGTAGAGTGCAGTGTCATCATCATAGCTCACAGCAACCTCCAACTCCTGAGCTCAAGTGACCCTCCTGCCTCAGCCTCCCCAGTAGCTGGGACTACAGGGGTGTGCCATGACGCCCCGCTAATTTTTCTATTTTTAGTAGAGACAGGTTCTCACTGGGGTCTCTTTTTATTATATAAGGGCACAAATCCCATTCACGGAGGCTGTCCTCATGACCTCATCACCTGTCAAAGGCACCACCTCTGAACACCAGGGGATACGTTTCAGTATATGAATTTTGGGGGGACACATTCAGTCTGCTGCAAGAGTCAAACACACTTGGGACTGTCACAAAGAAAACATTCTATCTATTGCTTTGTATTAGCATTTGATTTTTCAGATAAAAAAGTGTTAAGGATTTTGCTAGAAAAAAAGAATAAAAATGGGGCAACAAAATGTTTACCCAAGAGATCAGAAGGAGACCAGAAGGAGAGACCTTATGATTAACTCACAGTCGTAACAAACTGGTTTCTACTCTTCTTGTAGGAAAATGACCGAAAACACTTCCTTCTTCTTCTTTTTTTTCTTTCCCTTTTTTTTTTCTTTTTTAGTCTCCATTGTAGGAAGATAATCCCGAAAGATTTTTACTGGAGGTGACAAAATTGCATGAGTAAGAAATGTGCTGACTTCTAGGTAATGTTTATTCCCTGCCAAGTTTGCACATCATAAAATTTGACCTGGGCCACTTGATGAAGTGTGGCTCTTGGGAAAGCAGAACTCACTAGCCCAGTCCTCGAGAGGCCAGTCGTTATCTACAGCAAGCACTGAAGGAAAGTACGCCACCTTAGGGAGCCTGAGTCTAGGTTTGGCTGCCGTTTCTTTCAGTCGACTATGATGCATTGGTATTAGGTGGCTCAGGACTAACCATGATGGGAGAACTTGGAAAGTTTTTCCTTTTGAAAACTGGTGGATCTGAAAGCCAGCATGGAGGCATTTGCCGGAGTTGAGCTCAGAGCATTTAGAATTCTGTCTTAGCTTTTATCAGCCAGTTGTGCCTTGAGTCAGGGCCATGGGCCTTGGGTGTGTCACCACTTGGGTGTTACTTGGATCGTGTCCAAAGATGTTAGGGCTGGGCGCGGTGGCTCACTCTTGTAATCCTAGCACTCTGGGAGGCTGAGATGAGAGAATTGCTTGAGGTCAGGAGTTCAAGACCAGCCTGAGTAAGAGTGGGACCCTGTCTCTACTAAAAATAGAAAAATTAGCTGGGCATGGTGGCACACACCTACAGTCCCAGCTACTTGGGAGGCTGAGGCAGGAGGATTGCTTGAGCCCAGGAGTTTGAGGTTGCTGTGAGCTAGGCTGATGCCACTGCACTCTAACCAGGGTGACAGAGTGAGATTCTGTCTCAAAAACAAATAAATGAAACAGAAAACAAACAAAAAAGAGGTTAGGATCAGATCCTAGGATGAGTCATGTCAGATGGTGACCTTCTCAGACGGGCCAAGAGGAAGGAAGAGGCCGAGAGGAGGCCATGTCAAGGGTGCCTTAAACACAAGAATGAGAACAGGGTCCAGTAAACACCCAAGGAGAGGAAGGTTGTGAGCCTCTGTGGCCACTTCCACTCTGTCCCAGCCCTGCTGCGTCTGTGGGGACCTTGGCACAAGCCTAGAGTGGACGACGCCCGGGACTCTCGGGAGTGCCTGGCGGGAGCCTGCGGGACTTACACAGCGGGTAACGCCCCACCGGCCTAACTGCAGTGCTAGTCATCCCGACGTGGTGGGAGGGCATGAGATGCCCTCTGGAGCCTGCGGCTGCCATATTTCATTTTTGAGAGTAGTTCTGTGAGTAGTTACCACCCAAAATGGCCTTTGGAAGGTTCTGTGTCGAAGCCTGGGCGGAGCTTTCTGGGAGGCGCACTTGGGCAGCGTGTATTTTAAGTAGCTCTTCATCTTTATTGAGCCACCAGGACAGTGGCTTACAGGGACCTTACTGAACGTTTATACCTGGCCTCTGAATAGGAGCAGTGAACAGTGGACGCATCTGGCCTCTTGCTCCAGCCTCTGAAAAGCTTTCAGAGCGGCAGTGACACGCCAGAAGAACGGTCACCTTGGCAGCTGCTCCAGCTTTCTGACAACATAAAGACTGGAGACGCAGGGAGGTGAAAGTTGGGGCATCAGAACCAAGGAGACCCTGGGCTCCTTCCTCTTGTCTTGGCCAAGTCTGCTGTAGAGCCCCGGCACGTTTTATTTGGGGACAAAAGACAGCACTGTGTCGTCTGCTGTCCGTGCCATACTCCAGAGGGAGTCATCACACTCTGCCTCCTGAACCCCCTCTGCACTGCCACGTGGGCAAAGCGCCCGTCACCGCCCGGGCCGCTGCGCACGGGGAAATGGCACCGTGTTTCGCCCAGCGGGGCGTTTCGAGCGTGCCCGGTGCCAGTGCTGCACTGCGTGTTTGGTCCCCGCGCAGTCACACAGGCCCTCTTGCCGCAGGAGCGCTGCGCAGCAACCGGCTTGGGGGTGCCGGCAGTGCGGTCAGCCGGCCAACCCTATTAGAAATAAAGAGAGAGAACTATTTTAGGGCAGTTTTTCGATAGGGAAATATAGTACAAAATAATGGTTTTGTGTTGGGGTGAAAAATAGAACTCAGATAGAATGTCTTGACCAAACTGAAATCATTAAAACACTAACGGGAATTCCACATACCAGTTCCAAAATAACCCAGTTTGGTTGGCTGACATATCATTATTCTTTTCTAAATAGCATTGATAGAAATGTCATTGTATATGGGATAAAAAATTTTTATGCTTCTTTGAATTCTGGAACAGATCTTCATAATACAAGGAAAATTAACCAAGTGTACTAGAATAAAATGCAGGTGAAAATGTTCATGTTATATTATGTCTCTGAATTTCTGGAGAAATGGATGCAAAGATGATAATTCCAATCCCCGAGAGAAGTAGTGAAACCTGGATAAGATGTTGGTTTTAATAATGGTGTTGTGAGCCGCTCTTAACCTTAACTGGAGTAGGGAGTGAAACTGTAGCCATGGAGTGCTGTGTTTAAACCCCACCAAGAGGTTTCAGAAGGAGAGTGAACTGCAGAAAGGAGGGAATCATTAACCACGGAAGGGACTGAAGTGGTTTAATAATTATGTTATTTCAAGGGGGAAAAAAGGATCTGCCTAAAGTAGAAGGAGAAGGGAAGGGTTGATAAACAGAACTTATTTCTATCCTACATAGTCAGCTGGTGGGACTACTAGAGGGAATGGTCTATTAACTAATTGATCTGCTAGATTCAATAGAGAACTCTAGCTGGAGATCAAAGAAAATTCCCTGCTACAAAGGCAAGCGGCAACCTTGGACCAGATGTTTTTCTTCAGCTCTGTCATGCCTGATAACTGTAGAGCATGGCTGGGTCTGGCCAAGGGCCTTGTCCACACGACTGCTGATTTGAAAAGCAAGGGGTATGTGTGTACACACACACACACACACACACACACACACACACACACACGCACGCATGTGTACATGCATGCTTGAAAAAGAAAGAGAAAAAACAGCTTCAAAATCAAAAAGGTTCATAGTATAAGCTTCATTTGGGAATTAAGAAATTATTTTCTCTCTGTTTATTTGCAAAATGAAGGGAACCAAAGAATGTGCCAAATGTCAACTTTTAAAAAAGTTCCTATACCTTAAATGTTCTACAATTGGCATTTATAATAACATACGCTAAGGCTGCATTATAATACATACCTATCACAATAAAATGAAGGATACTTTGAGTAATGGATAATATTATAGAGATTCCACTAGTACTGGTAGTCTATCTGGGTTGTTTCATGTTTAGAATAATAGTGAGAGTTAAAAATTCAAACATTTTTCTTTTAGTCATAATCCTAGAATTGTTTGTTTACGTTTATTACTCACTTTTTATCCTTTCCAGTTCTAACTATGCGTTCTTTTTCTGTTTTTTTTTTTCACATCTGGATAAGGTATTATTTATGACAAGGCAAAATATTTGGTTTAGAAGTTTCTTTGAAATGCTTGTAGATTTATCAATACTTCCTTTCTATGAACTTTCAAAGATTCCTACAGTCTTAGACATTTTGAAAAATGAGATGTCTAGAATTACCTTGATGTGGTTAGTTTGGTCTGGTCCATGGTCTTTCTTAAATTACTACATGGCTTTTTCAGTTGATCACAAATATCAGCAAAAGGTCATTAGTTTATCTGATTGGTAGATGTATTGGGGTTCAGAGATGTTTAGATTGAAACTTAACTGATTTTAGACAATTAAGTTCCCCATAAAAGGAAAATTTCCATGAAATACCTAAATATTGGTACTTTCATGATACCTGAAATTCTCAAATGATAACCTAATTTTTTAAAGCTAGGTTTTTGTTTCTGTTAAAATTTAGCTTCTAGCATTTCCCATTACCTTTTGTGTGTCTGTGTGTGTATGTATTTAAAAGAAGTATTTCTTAGATGATATAGTTATCATCTATGCATTTATCAGATAACTTTCTGCAAACAGAATTTGATGGAGTGGAAGGAGTTAAAGGTAAAGATGGCTCTCAAAAGGACAAATTCTATATACTGTCAACTTCGACAAGTGTCTTCTTGTTCAAAGTGGCAGACGGAGCATGTGTGTTAACCTTCGCACTTTCTCCAGGTCCCACTGAAATGACTGAAATCACTGGCTGCCCACTGCTGTGTGTTAGCCTATGAATCTGTCCGGTGAAAGCGCGGCAGGGCTGGGCATCAGTGAAGAATCCCCAGTGTGAATCAACGCTGGTAGGTAGAAAGCAGATGCCCGTATATGGAAAGCAAACAGAAGGAAGAGCAGAGAAGGGATTCCAGAGATAAGAGAGGGCTGGAGAAGCTCAGAGCCTAGCGTCATCAAACACGCAGGACAGGAATGGGCCAGGGGCACTCTGCAGAGTGTGAATTTAAACCTCTGGATTCAGGACTCTGGGATACTGTCCCTCAGTTTCCCCTTCTCTAGTCCTTCTTCACACCACTGCACAATTTCAAAACAAACATGGGGACACTGTGGCAAGTAGATCAAACCAAATAATTTGTTAAGAACTCTAGCCCTAGGGGATGCAGGAGCCAAGGCCTAGGGGAAGATGCCGACAGAGGCCTGCGTGGTGCTCGCTGGGGAGGCGGCTCTGCCCAGGCGTGACCTCCGTCCAAGTTCTTCACGCCCTGAGCAGTCCTGGGGTCTCCGGAATGCCTGCTGTAGATGACAGGCTGCATGGAACTCCCTTATCTAAGGAGGAGTCCTGAGAAACTGCCATTGCCGTCCTGATCAGCTCTGTCTTTTGGCCACAGATACAACACCAGATATCTGATGATGCCAGTTTCATGAAGGGAAGCTTTAATATGAACAAATAAAACAACTGATCCTAAAAAAGTAGATAGAACTCAGGTAATTAAAAAGAACTTTAAAAAATTGTCTTTTTAGATTTCTCAGAACAATTCAGGTATTATATCCTTAAAATAAAACAAGTTGCTATGATCCAAAGTAATCAGAGAACAAGAAGAGCTCCTGATAATTAAAATATATTGTTAAAATAAGAAATTCAATAGCTGGATTGAAAAATATATTGGACATGACCAAAGAAAAGTATTGGAAGAAAAATAAATGAAGTCTTCTAGTATATAGGGCAAAAAGACAAAAAAGGTGAATGAGAAAAAAGCTAACAAGCAGGAAGAATGAGACCGTCTAATGGGAAAGGAATAGGGAATAGAGAAAATGATAAAATCAAATAACTGGTAGAGGGAAATTGCCTTATATACAGGAAGACATGAATCTTTACTTGGAAAAACCCCACCAGATGCTAAAACAGGTAAATTAAAAAACAAACAAACAAACACCCCCCAAAACCTGGTGATACTTGAGTAGTACAAGGGTAGAGAAAAAAATTCAACAGTTTCCAGAGAGAAAACAGTAAGCTTTTTAGAGATGCTTAATAATCAAACTGATACCAGCAGAGCTCTTAAACTTCTCATTGGCAAGAAAACAACAGAACAGAGTCCCAATGTCCTGACATACAATGATTTTAAACAAAGGTGGGCAAACTTTTTCTGTAGGAGGCAAGATAATAAATATTTTCAGTTTTGTGAGTCATGTGGTCTCTTTTGCAACTACTGGACTTTGCCATTGCAGCATGAAAGCAATCATAGGCAATATACAAATGAACGAGCATGGCCGTGTTCCAACAAAACCTTATTTCCAAAAGCAGGTGGTGGGATGGATTTGATTGATGGGCCCCAGTTTGCCAACCCCTGCTTTTGAACATGGAATTCTATATCCAGCCAAACTATGAACCGAGGATGGGAACAAAATAAAGACATTCTCAGGCAAGCAAAAACTCAGAAAGTTTAACAATCATGCCCCCTATATGAAAAAATAATACCCAGGAAGGAAATTAAGCAAAATAAAAAAGGAAAAATAAGGATGACATGAGGCAGAAGAAACAGTGGCAACCGAGAAGTTCGCCTAGAAGTTTGGAACATTCTCTCCATAAAGTGGCAGTGGCTTATGACATAGGATTGATTACCTTTCCTTCTCTATGAGCTTATTTAATTCCGCATGGAATAATACTTTTCTGTGTGTGCATGACAGGGTCTCGCTCTACTGCCCAGGCTGGCATGCAGTGGTGTCATCACAGCTCACTGCAACCTCCAACTCCTGGTCTCAAGTGATCCTCCTGCCTCAGCCTCCTCAGTAGCTGGGACTACAGGTGTGTGCCACCACTCCTGGCTAATTTTTCTATTTTTTTTTTTGTAGAGATGGGGTCTTGCTCTTGCTCAGGCTGGTCTGGAACTCTTGACATCAAGTGATCCTCCCACCTTGGCCTCCCAAAGTGCCAAGGATGGCTTACAGGCATGAGTCACTGCGCCTGGCCATGGAATAATACTTATATAATCATAACGTAAACACTATATTATGAGATTAAAATTTTAGAATCAGTGGATGAACCACTGATGACATTGTTATAATCACTAAAGAATATAAATCCATAAACTTTACTAATATAAAAATAATGCAATTAACAAAATTGGATACCTGAGGCAGGAGGGAGGTGGGAAGTAGTGCAGAAGCACAAAAATTTATCTTTGATCAAGACACTGGAATCGAAAAATACAAGTAGACATATATTGTTTAGAATCATAATGGCCATCATGAAAAGAGATTAAAAAAGCAACAACCATTGCCTCTCGTGAATGAAAGTGGGGTAGTTGGAAGAATTGAACTTTTGGTTCTTTCTTTTTGGTTTTAGTTTCTTAACACGTACAAGTATTACATTCATTTACAAAAATACTTCAAAGAAATCTATGGAAAATTCATTTAGGGCTTAGGACCTTATTATATGGAGTTCACTAAAGCTTAAAGGCTATTAAATTTTTAAAAAGTTTTAATCTGTCACCTGTAGTAAAGATTTGTCAAAAAACATTCTTATAATGTTTCACTGGGCAGGTTAATTTAAAAGAAAATTGACGAAATTTTATAAAACTTTTCCTAAGCCACTCCAACCTCTGTTAGTTAAAGCTTTTATGCTGAGAATGGTACCCATTTAAAAAAATAAGGTTAAGTTTTGTGCTAGTTACTCTCAGAACACCTGTTAAATAAATGTCAGAGGGAGTTGGCAAACTACAGCCTGAGGGCTGGCCATCTGGTTGTTGTAAATAAAGTTTTAGTGGAACACTGTCACGTCTATCTGTTTATGTATTTTCTATGGATGCTTTTGCTGGGCTTTTAAGAAAAAGTTTGCTGACCCCTTTAGTGGTATATCAGAAGCAATTGAAAACCTTGTTAAACCACAGATTGCTGGGCCCCCACCTGAGAGCTTCTGATTCTGTAAGTCCAGGGTGGGACTGGAGATTTTCACCCCTAACAAGTCCCAGTGCCGCTGGTCTAGGGACCACACTTTGAGTAGCAAGGGTAGACAAACCTGGGTTTGAAGTCTGGCTTTCCCAACTATAGGCTGTAGGATGTTTGACAATTTCCTTAAATTTTTTTTGTGCATCTGTAACATGAGGGTTATTATTGTTTCGGTCTTTTTTGATTATTGTAAGGATTTGATGAGATAATCCTCTTGAATACACTTAGCACACAGTATCGAGCACACAGTCAGAAGTCAGTTAAATGTTAACTATAATTAGGAAACATTCATACCTTGCTAAGTGCTGATCAGGTATGAGAGACTGGGATAGAATGTCAGCTGCTAGGAAAATAAGATCTGAGTCATTTCCCTAAGTCTTCTAGATCTCATTCTTTGCATAACATTTTCCCTAAATATTGGACCAACAGAAAAAAAAATAAATGACTGGCTTTAAATCATGTTTCTAGGAATGGGAAACATGGAAAGGGAAACAAGTGGAAAGGGATTACAAAGGGCAGGTTATAGAAGCATTTTATGTTTCTTGCTCTCTTATTGCGAGTAATTTCAAGTTTGAAAAGGAATGTGTAATTTCCCACGTGTGACATTTCAGTTTGTCTTTCTCTGTCAAGGCCTGTGCCCATCATCAATTTAATTCAACAAATTGTCACTGTGTATTGTACTGTTGTTCCTTGACGCAGAGGGTGTGTCCAATCCACGGGAGGCAGGCACGGATAAGCAGGCACACAGGTGTGAAAGAGGTGTCAAAGGGACATTTTTGTCCTCAAGGAATTTAGATTCTAATTTCAGGTAAGATAGATCCTCATTCAATGGTGACATGAAAGGCCAGGCAGGGCACAGCTAGGAGGCACAGGTAATATGTAGGACCAGACTATAGCAAATACTCCGGGAGAGGCAGGCGTCACTTGAAGATCCGGTGGGATTGTCAAGAGTGGATGGAAAACCTCCCACCACCCCCTGCCCCTCCCCTAGCCCCTTCCTCTTTACATGTAGTAGAAAAAATGCTTTAAAAAGGTAAGAAGATGAAATTAACACAGCATGGTCTAAATTTCACTAGGTCGAGGAAGTAAGTCACTGTTGAAAATGATGCAGACAAGTAGCTCTTAGAAGAGCAAACTCTGTTTTTCAGGTGTGCATGCCACAGTGCTTGGTTTTGCAGGTGGCACTGAAAATGCTCCTGAAAATGTCTCAAGTTCAATAATTTCGACGGACAGGGGTCCAGCTCAAAAAAAATCCCACTAACTTTGAAAACTCAGTGAACAGATTCTATGCGCTCTATATGCAGGATGGAAAACCTGACTTTGGAGTCATCCGAGGGGATGAGCTGGGACAGGACAGGAATTTTCCTCATCTTTTCCTCCTCTCAAGGCCGAAAGGCAGAGACAGGCTACATTTGCGGCCAGGGAGTGAGATGTGCAGGGAAACTTGGCTCTGGGTCCTGGATCCCGGAGCAGTTATTCATCACTTGGGCAGTCAGAGGACCTTTTCTGAGGGTCGATGGGGGATGAGTGAGAAGGATATCCATCTGCCTCCCTGTGACCGCGTGCACAAGGAGGGAAACTGTCCTCAGTACCCTGGGTGGGGGTTCCACCCATCTGAAAGCTGGAATTCGGGTCGAGTCCAAGGACGCTCACCCATGAAAGCACTGGGGGCTGGCTGTCGGATGCAGAGCGAGACTCGGCCACACCCAAACTCTGCCCGAAACAACCACAGTGACGTCAGATTACGATACTGAAGTGACTGACGAAGGAGACCTCATTAAAAGAGAAAGGTGACTACCTCCTGCTGCTTACAGGGGTAGTAGCCGTGGCTTAGTCATGGTGAAGACAGGCATCGGTGGATCTGTCACTCATTTATCTCCTCCTGGGTTTCAAATTGCCAGAAGAGGAGATTTATGGAAAACGCCTGCAACTTGTTATTCTCCCTGGGAGATAACCTGGTTCTCGGCCACACTGCAGAGCGCCCCACTCCCAGCTAACTGCCTCACGGCCAGACAGATCGCTGTAGACCTTGTTTCTGGAGCCATCTTTCTATATCAAAGAAAACATTGTACGGTTTTCGTTCATTTTGTTCTCCCTGTGTAGAGTAAATTAACTTTGATTTTAGACATTTTTGTAGGTGGAGGACTGGGGTGATTTAGAATAAAAACCACAAAAGCACTTCAGTGTCGACTCCTTAATTGTGTGTAACTTTCATGAGCAGCGATGGCTGGTAGGCCCACCGGTTCCCAGCCAGTCTGGATGGCCCCTCCCTGATCCCGGGGTTGGCTTTCTTCCCTGCTGCCCTGCCCAAGCCATTGCCGATCCTTTGAAACGTCCGTTGCTCTTAGCTATTTGCACCGACGTCTCTGCCAGTAGGACAGATAACCAGGATGCCTGTATGTCCACATGTTTATCAAAGATCATCACCTACCTCGGAACCTCATTAAACTGTCCATGTACCATTTAAAGTAAGATCCTCAGAGACAGACCTACTACCTTAGTAAAGGTTTACCAATGGGCATACTAGAGAAAACTCAGCCATGTCCTTCTCCTTAAAGGCAGCCTGGCATGGCTTAGGAATTATATGAGTGTATGTATAAAAATATAGTTGACCTTTGCACAACCTGGGGCTTGGGGTGCCAAGAAGCCCTTGCAGTTGAAACTCCACGTATAACTTTTGACTCCCCCAAACTTAACTGCTAATAGCCTACTGTTGCCTGGAAGCATTACCGATCACATAAACAGCCAATATACACGTAGTTTTTGTGTTACATGTGTTCTATACTGTATCCTTACAATAAAGTAAGCTAGAGAAAAGAAAATGTTATTAAGAAAATCATAAGGAAGAGAAAATATATTTAGTATTCATTAAGTAGAAGTGGATCAACATAAAGGTCTCCATCTTCATCATCTTCATGTTGAGTAGGTTGAAGAGGAGGAGGAAGAGGAGCAAGAGGGGTTGGTCTTGCTGTCTCAGGGGTGGCAGAAGCAGAGAGAAATCCATGTATAACTGGACCCTGCAGTTCAAACCTACGTTGTTCAAGGCCCAGCTGTATACATATAAAACATCATTTCTATCACTAAATAAGTATATGACCTTCAAAAAGTCTTTTAACTTCCCTAAGCCTTAGTTTTCTAATCATTATACAAATTCGGGTTTAGTCCAAGGATGCCCACCAAAGCATTATACAAAGGTGAATTAGCTGATTTTTCTTAGACTTCAAAGTCACCTCTGTAGATATCACACTATCTTGCATATCCCAGAAATCTTTCTTACAAGCACAACTTCAAATTTATATTTATTTTGCAGTCTACTCCAATATCTAAGTCAATAAGAGTGAAAACTTGAAAAAAAAATGGTCCTTTTTCATTTTGAATTTGCAGGGACTATTTTCTTTTTGTAAACAAAGCCCTTTGTGAATATGCATTCAAAGTAGGAGCTCAGCTAGTGCAGAACAAGCTCTGGGGTCTCTTTGGCAGGGAGGGCTGGCTGGGGGGTTTTGAGTGACCCTATGGACTGTCACCTGGAAAAGTGGGGCTGCTCCAAAGAAGACACTTGCTGCATCCACCGGCTACAGGCCCTGCAGTCTGCCTGGTTTCCACTGCTTGGGGGTGGGGGGTGTCTCTAGTTGAAGGAAGAGGCTTTTCATAGAGGGATAGTGACAGGCTGCAACTCTGAGGTGACTTTTCTGGGCCAATCCCAAGAAATAGGCCCCAAATATGCTTCTTTATGATTGAAGTAAAAACAAGACAAAACACAATCCGACCACTGTTCTCTTGGGGCTTCACATGATTGGGGTTAGGCATGTCACAGACAGAGGAAAGCAACACATGATGTTAAAATGCCATATTAAAGAAGCCTGTTAATACTTATTAAAATTTGATCCTGCAATTTCGCTTTTTCCTCCCAAAGTTCTCACACGTACATGCAAACACTTGCATATGGGGACATCCCTTGTGGCAGTACTTGTGGTGGAAAAATCCGGAAAACAACCTCGATATTTATCAGTTGTGGCTCATTCATACAAATAAATACTACGTGGACAGTAGAGTAAATCTCTGTGTATGCTATGGAACAATCTGTAGGCGTATTTGTTTCCTATTGCTGCAGTAACGAATGACACAAATTTAGTGGGTTGAAACAATACCATTTTATTATCAACAGTTCTGAAGGCCAGAAGTCTCAAATCAGTTTTACTGATGTATTAGAGTCAAGATGTGGGCAGGGTTGGTTCCTCCTGGGGGCAGGCTGTAGGAAAGAATCCACTTCTTGGTCTTTTCCTGTTTCTAGAGATTGCCCATTCCTAGCTCCTTCCTCCATCTTTGAAACCGGCAGCTCTGCTTCCTAAGCCAGCAGCAGTGCCTTCAAATCTTGGACCCTCTAAACTTCTGTTTCCATCGTCACATGTCAATTTCTGCCTCCTTATAAGGACACTCATGATTACACTGGGCCACCTGGACACTCCAGCACAACCTTCCCCCTCACGATACTTCACTCAATCACAACTACAAAGTCCCTTTGCCATGTCCGATTTACAGGTTCTGGGAAGTGGGATGTGGACATCTTTGGGGGCATTATTCAGTCCATCACAGTAGAATGTACTTTTAGAAAGACACTGGTAGGTACGTCACAGCATAAATAGAATGCTACCATTCACATAGAGAAAAAGGGATAGACCCCCAATCCATGTTCTTATATTAATATACGCATAGAGTGTCTCTGGAAAGATATCCAGGAACTTGGTGACGGTGATTTGGGGCAGGTTGGAGTCATGAAAGGGAAGGGAATTTACAATTTGTTGCTTTTTATTTTTACAGTAGAGTAGGCATCTAAGGTAGAAAGGTCAAGCCATGGTGTCGTTCTCTTTCTTCACAAGAGCTTCCACGGGCAGACCCTCACCTATCATGTTAAAGCGAAAGAACGAGAAACCAGGGTCCATGATGATCCTGGAATCAGCGTTACACTTGACCACGGACCCGCCCTTCACAGCCAGGCCTGCGCAGGGACTCGTGCTTCTCTTCAGCAAACCCTCTTGGCAAAGACCCAGCAGCAGGCAGAGACAGCTCTCTCTGAGGCTCCGAGGCAGCAGTGCTTTGTGAAATGTTTTGAGGAGACATAGGCAAGAAATTTTCTTCTAGCCTTCCATTTTAAAATCTATTGTTCCTAGAAAAATATAATTTTAGAGCTTAAAAATCATCAGGTTTGGATTTCTCTTAAAGATGAGGAAACTGAGATTGAAAGAGATTGATACAGATGAAATGAACTCACTTTTGGTAACAAAAGCAACAGCCGAAATACAATAAATATTATTTATTAACAACTATGTATTTATTTATATTTTAATAATTATTTATTTATTTCAGAATATTATGGAGGGAACAAATGCTTCGGTTACATAAATTGCCTTTGTACTGCCCGAATCAGAGCTACAAGCACGCCCATCCCCCAGACGGCACGCACCGCACCTGTTAGGTGTGGATTTACCCATCCCCCTCCCCCTCACCTGCCCAACACCCTCTGAATGTTACTTCCATACGTACACGCTAGTGTTGATAGATTAATACCAATTAAATGAGTACATGTGGTGTTTGTTTTTCCATTGTTCGGATACTTCACTTAGTAGAATGGGCTCCAGCTCTATCCAGGATAATACAAGAGTTATTAGTTCACCATGCTTTTTTCATAACTGAGTAGTATTCCATAGTATCTGTATACCACATTTTATTAATCCACTGATGTATTGATGGGCACTTGGATTGTTTCCACATCTTTTCGGTTGTGAATTGTGCTGCTATAAACATTCTAGTGCAGATGTCTTTTTTATAAAATGTCTTTTTTTCCTTTAGGTAGATGCCCAGTAGTGGGATTGCTGGATAGCAACAGTTATTTTGTCTTATTATTGTCTGTGGATGATATGCCAGGCCTTGTGCTGGGCTGCAAAGACGAGAAGATGTCATGGCTTGCTCCCAGGGAGCTTCCAGTAGGGCTGGCGCTCAGTGACAGTTACAGTTACTGTGCAGAAGGGCAGACAAAGTGCGCTCCTGGTTCCAGAGACTGAATCTCTTAAGGAAATAGTGGCAAGTGTCCCACAGCGTGTGGCCTGTGAGCTGGAGCTTGCCAGGTGAGTTAGCGTTGGTGAGGAGCTGGGAATTCCAAGATAAGGGAAGAGAACAAGAATGCCTAACATATTTTGGGGACTATGGTTCTGTCGCTTAAGAGCCAGCAGGAGGGAGGGGGACAGGAAGCTGGAAGGCAGGCAGGCCTGTGGAAGATCTTGCATGTCCCATCCTCTTTAGATTGGTTTGTTCTCTGCTGGAGTCACAGGGGCTGACAAACTTTCTAGAAAGAGCTTGATAACAAATATTTTAGGCTTTGAAGGTGACATGCATCTCTGTCACATATTCCTCTATATTATTATTATTATTTTATTTTATTTTTCGATACTGTAAACTTGTAAAAATCATTCTTAGTCTGCAGGCCGGATTTGGCCTGCAGGTCCATAGGCGTAGGCAATGGGATCGTGGTCATATTTGAGCGTTGGAAAGCTCACCGAGGTGGCAGCAGTCTGGCAGGGAGACTGGGGTGTTGGTGAGTAGAAGACTTGTAAGGGGCTATGGTGACATTCCAAGGAGAGATGGCGAAGGCAGCTATGAAATGTCTGGGAGCTGGGCTGAATGCAGACTGCAAGAGAGATCGAGCACGGCTGTACATATATAATGGGTCAGCTCTCTCCCCCTCCACCTTCCCACCAACCGCGGGGACATTCTTATCGTCCATTTGGGGTGCGGGTGACAAGTGGTGGAAGGATGCCGTTGGCTGAGGCCCCTCTGTCCAGGCGTTCACCTGTGGCCAGCCAGAGTTGCTGAGCGGGACTCCAGCGTCCCGCGGGCCCACCCAGCCTGGCTTCCCTGTGGAGGGCGGCAGCCCCGGGAGGCCCAGCAGCCTCCTCCTGGCTCTGCGCTCGGGATGCGCCCCTGATCTCCCCGTCCTTGGGTGTCAGAGAGTCTCATTCTCCCTCTCCAACAAGCATTTCCCCAGCGGCCGGCGCGTGTGCCAGCTCCAGGTCCGGCCGTCTATTCTAACCCCACTCTGGTCGCCCAGGAGCCAGGCGGCTCGGGGTTACCTTTCACCCCGCTTCTTTTGTTTACCACCAAGAAGGGTGTCCCGTTTCAGGCATGTAAGACCGGGCAGCGACAAGGGCTGTGGAGAGGGGCTCAGTCATTTCTATCCTTAGCTCAGTGCTGATTACATCGTCCCTTCTCGTGGGAAAGGGGCTGCGTCCCAACAGACAGCGTGTGTACATCCCTTTGAGTGCCTTTTGTCACTCGGGTTTCTTACGCTGTTTATTGACCAGCCGTTTTCCTCCCCTCCCTTATCTGCGAGCTTCTCTGTAAGGGCCTCTGGCATCTCCCAGGCTTGTCCCCTCCAGGACATGAATGCTGTTTTTTCAAGTTTTTCTTGCAGTTCCCAGAGTAGAATTCATGCCCTTCGGTTTCCTGCTCGAATACTTTATTGCAATTTTTTGAGTTACTTCTTTAACACTGGTTTGGTTATTCTAATTAGCACGTATGTGTTCAAATACTTCAATATATGACAACAAGCTTAGTTGTCTACTTTCCTCTCTTGCTATTTTAGTTGATAAAAGTTCATTGCTGAGTTTGGAGACACAAGTGGTTTCCCTTCAGCTGTGCGTGGTGGGTTGAAGGTCCCATTCTATCTGGTCCTTGCCCAGATAACTTTGCTTTGGGGGGTGCGTGATCACCCCCATTTAAATAATACTCAGCACAGTTTTCCACGGAGATTGTTTTCTCCTTTTCTCATGGCTGCTTTAGTCAGTGGCTCTGTCATCTGAGTTTTTCTTTATTTTCTTTACTGTTAGTGTGTTTTAGTGTCACTCGTGTCATCAGTTTATTGCTTTATGAATATATCCTAACATAATAGTCAGATATTTGTAGTCGAGCCTTGAACTCTTTACCTGAGACACTGTGAGTATGGTAATAGCCCTCTCGGGTTAGCCAGTTACATTTCAGAGTAGACCTTTCGTTCTCCTGTTCTGTGACGGTCATAGTGGAGCAGGAGGGACACTAGTGATGACAGCGGTTGTGCCCATTTTTAGCTGACATTTATGTATCCAGTGTTTGCCGTATGCCAGACACTGGGCCGAACTCACTATTCATGTAACTTCATTTAGTCGCCACAGGGTCTAAATCATGTCGTTTTACAAATGAGGAAATGGACTTAGAGAGTTTAATGCATTTACCCAAGACTAAATCACAGCACCAGGATTCAATTGCACTTATCGGGCCATTTGTCACCAATTGGGGTCATTGTGTATACAGATGCATTTTATTTAGGTATCATCAAAGGATTTGTCAAGGCACGTGAATATTAGCTACAACACCTAGATTTGTGTCATTTCATAATCCCACCTCCTCCTAGCCCACCCCACTGCTCCCCAGGAACACAGCTGAGGAGTCTCGCTGTTTCTGGGATTATGCTTCCCGGAGGGGAGGAGATGGACAACACCCCCCACGCCGCCCCTGTGCAGCCGGCGTCCCCGGGAGAAGGCACAGTGCCTGGGGTTTCAGGCCTGCAATGATGTTTTGATTCTTTTGACATTAGAAGGAAAAAAATGAACTTATGAATCAAAGAAAATGTTTTGATACATAATATTTTTGCCCTTGTACTAATACAGTTGTCAATTATAATTTTTAATATTTTCTTTTAATGGAAGAAGGGTTCCATGGAAGTCCCAGGCTGCCTTGCCTTCTGTGGGAGCCCCACACAGCACTCTGGGCCTCCTCGATGTCACTCGCACTCCCAGGCTCCTTGTCACTCAGAGATGGAAGAGAAGGTTCTGGAGTCAGGCTGGCTGGGGCACTTACCTTGGGCAAGTCACTTATCTCCCCTGAGCGTCTGTTTCCTCACTAGCAAGAAGGGACTCCAGGCAATGTGGGGATCCAATGAGGCAATGGAGATGAGTTGGCCATGTAAGGGCTCAGGAGATGTTAATCAACTCTCATCTGTGTCGGCCTCAGTTTCCCCCAATTGTGCTCCAGTTGCAGAGGCGGCCACTCTTCCATGTGTTGCATGTGTTAAAAAAAGGAGGAGGGACAAATACCCAAACTTGACATTGTTAGAACCACCCAAATAAAAGTGCATGGTATTTATTTTCAGACATGGCGCTCACACCCATGGATGTTTTGCTGACACCTTTCCGAGGCCGTGCTGGGTGGTGGTTTAGGATTAAGTCAACGGAATCTAGATCCGACTGCCCCGGCTTAAGATTTGACTTCATCTCTTAGCAGCTGAGGGATCTGGGGACGTGAGTGGACCTCTCTGGGCTTCAGTTTTTTCATCTGTGTAGTGGGAGTTTTCATTGTGACTGCCCTTACCAAGTTGTTTTGAGGATTAAATGAGTCAAAGCAAATAGAGCTTCTGGAATAGCGCCCAGGGTGTGGCGAGAACTCAACGCGTATTAGTGATGTCGCTACTGCTGTTACCGACCAGGAGCGAGGGCTGTTTCCCGTTTCCCTGTGTTTGTCTGTGGCTCCTCCGCTCTCTCGTGGTCACCCTGGGGACACCGGCTTGCCTGCTCTGTCGCTGCGCCCCTAGGACGGAGCTGGAAGAAGCGGCTCTGGGAGCTCCACCAGAGGACCGGGAAAAACGCTCTCCCAGCCCTGCAGCCTCACCGTCCTTGAAATGCCGCAGGCATTTTCCTGAGGTTTATATTTAAAATCCAGTGTTTTATAGAACAAAATAATTTTTTGAACAGGAGGATTTTAGAAATTATTAAATCTAATGTGAATTTCACATGTGGAAATAGAAACCCAGGAGAATTAAATTACTAGCTCAAGGTCATACATTTAATGATTCGCAGGGCGGGACTTGGAACTCAGATCCCCGAAGCCCCGCCTGGCGCCTTCCAGGTGGAGGCGTTCACACGGTGACGCCCAGGTCGCCCCTCTTCTCTTTTCTTCGCTGGATCCTTCGTTTGTCTCCAGACTTTTTTTCTGAGTAAGTCTGTGCCTCTCGCTGTTCCAGACTTCAGGTAGCCTCTTCTCTTAGAGCTGTCGTGTCTCTTATCAGCTATATTTAGTGGCATCTCTGATTTTACCAGTAAATCGAAACATTAGAACCTTCATCTTTCCGAACTAGAATTTTTTAAAATGACAAAAGATAATTTTTTTAAAAGTTTATATTTTTAGTTCCACTTTTGTTTGAACCTATGGACACTTCTTGATGTGCTTCCAGGGGCAGTTTCTGTCCCATTTATTGAGACCTTTGTAAGCTCTTTCTTTTAAAAATAAACCGTGCTGGGTGCGGGTGGCACTTGTATTGTCATAGTCTTTACTGTGTACCCTTTGGACATCTCACTGTCTCGAGGGCTTTGTGAAATGGTTCAGGTTCGGACTGCCAGCTGGTGACTCCTTTGCCCTGAAGATTTCCCTAACCACCTGCCTGCTTACAGGGCCACCCCAGGTCACAATATGACATCAGTCTCATGCAGGTTTAGTCTTTTTTTCGGAATTTCAGGAAACAAGTAGAAGGCAGAGGCATAGGGCAATAGTTTGGGTGGTGTCATAGGCAGCACGCTGTGTTTTACCGAGAGTTCGAGGTGATGTGTAGGGCTGGCTGATTCTTTAAAATCATGCAGACCTGGCCTAATGGCTTTCTTCTGGTCTGGCCGCTCACGGCCTAAGGCACCGGACCGTGGAGCCACCGGGGACTGGGGTCTGCTGTGTAGCTCCCGGGATGCGGAGGTAGGTGGGAAACTAGCTGAAAGCCTAATGAATGGATTTCAGGTGATTTCCAGGAATACATAGTCAATACGCCACTTTTTTTGGCAAATGGATAAATACAGCTTGCAGGAGTGAATGAAGCACTTAGCAGAGCGTTTCCCCATTGGCAGGGAGTTGGCGGTGCATGAGCGCTTGGAGCCTCTGGGAGAGCCGGGAACAAGGAGCCTTTGTAGAGACTCAGAACACTGGGAAGCTTTCTGCGCCACGCGAGCCTCAGCATCGCCGCTCTGGATTCACCACGCAGGTTGTTTTATTTCCAGGGTTAAAAAAAGCTCAACATAACCCTTTGACTTGATTTTAGACCTCAATTTCGCAGCCAAAGCATACATTCCGGAATAAGAGTTACCTTTTCTTTGCTTCAGACAAGGACAACAACAGTATACTGGCTGCATCTTGCATTTATAAAGCGACATTTCCACATCTGCCTCGTGAATTTCTTTCTTTGTCAAGTGGTCATTAAAAAGGAAGATAAAAACAAATGAAACGAAATGGGAGTAATTTCAGTCAAGAATAACTTCCTTTTTATTAGGTTGAACTTGAAACCAGGTATCATATTTATATAAATACAGTGGAAAATATTTAACCTATTCATGAAGGTTAAGTAACTAACTGATAAGCTTTGCAGGAAAAGTATGTTTAAATGCTCCCATTAAACTCAAACTGTGCCAGGCAATTTTTCAAATTTTCAAATACATACCATTAGGAAACTGAAAAAAAAGTCTGAGGAACAGGAAGAATTTCTGGTGAACAAATACAGTTGTTCATTGTAGAAACGGCTGCTGCTTTATATACCAGAGGGGGCAAGGCCAGGCAAAAAGTCAAAATAACGGGACTTAGACCAAAGTCTTAATGATATAATTTAGTCTTCAGCAAAGGCTAAGATAAATTCTTTCAGCAGCTGGCTGACAAAATCAAAGGGGTAAGATATTTTAGCTGTACTCTTTCTATATTAACAATACACAAAATCATAAGACTAGAAGCTTGAGAAGTGTGGAGACTCACACAGAACTTCTCTGAAAGGGAGAAACGGTTTACCATGGATACACATTAGGTAATGATACATTTGTAGATTTCTACTGTGAATAGAATGAAATAGAATTTATCCTTTGTTTTGTTTCTTTGCGGTAGAAGGGCTAAGAAATCTTATCTATATTTTTAAGGACTTGTGCTATTTCTGTTGCATTAGAGAAGAAAAACGCTCACAAGATAATCAGACAATAAAAAAGTATGACTCAAAAGTGAAAATCTCACGCAGATTTAGCAAGAAGTAAAAATCATATACAATCCCATCACCCAGAGGCAACCATTATTGACTTTTTCAATTTAACAATTTAAATTTTTCTATTCTCATTAGATGCACATAGTTTTACACAAAAGGGATCCTATTATACAGGTTGTTTAATAACCTGCTTTTTGTCACTTTAATATTGCTAATATTATTAATGTTGTCTCTTTTCATTCACAAATTCTATCACTTTTAGTGGCTGCATAGTATCCCATAGTTCAAAAAGTACTATAATTTATTTAACTAATCCCCAATTTATGGCCATTTGTTGCCAATAAAATATAAACAACTTTACATTAAATGTGTGGAGCACACTTTTTTAAATACTCATTTGGTTATTTTGGTAGAATTTAATCTTAGAAGTGAAATAACTGGATTACAGAGCATAATATCTAATACATATGTGTGTTATATATACTACAAATATATGTGTATATATTAATATTTAAATGTAAATTATTTCATAAGTATATATAAAATTCCAACATGACGGTTGTTTTATGTGTTAACTCGACTGGGTTAAGGTGTACCCGTAACTGCTGGTTATGACAACCAAATATGTTTCCAGACATTGACAGATACTCCGTGGGAGGCAAAACTGGCCCAGGTTGAGAACCACAGGTCTATGAGAAAAAGTCACAACATAGTGTGCGTGTCACTCATGATCTGGCCTGGACTGCCTTCGCAGCCTTATGGGCTGCCTCTCCTGGCCCTCCTCATGCCACGTACCTCAGCCCCTGGGGGTCTTCCATGCGCTGTGCCTTCAGCACTCGGGTGGGTCAACTAACTGCATGACAAATAGATGAACGGGTGTTGGCTCGGACATAAGTGCAGTTCGTTTTTGCTCACCTAACAGTGCCATTGTCGTTTTTTTTCCTGGTCTCTGGTCTAGGCACCGGCATCTGCACTAACACAAGGGTGAGAAAAGATTCTCTGCAATTTCTTGGAGGACGCTAGCATCATCTGAGGTCTAGGAAAAACAGCATGAAGTTCTCTTTCTGTTGGAGCCTCCTGTCCCAATCTCCTCAAGCCTCGGCATTCAAGCGCTGCACCCCTTGTGCTCCGCTTGCTTCCCCTAAGCCTCTACTCGGCCCAGTCCCCCGTGGGCTGTGCGACTTACTCCTCCCATGGAAGATTTGCATTGAAAAAGCGGTGATTGTTAATCCTGAGGAATTATTGACCAGCCAGTTATATTGGGATAGAACTAGGTGTCTTGATTCTAAAAAGGGCTACCATATTGCAGTCGTTATTTTTTTAAATCTATGTGTCTTTGGTGCCTGGTGTTCTTACTAACTAAAATGTGGTAAGAATGAAACTACTTTTGCAGCAAATGTTTGGGGGATTTGAACACCCATTTAAGGCTGTAACCAGGCCAGAATTTCCTTTTTGAGGCCAGGCAGAATCTGGTCCAAAAACATGAACACAAAAGGAATGTTTCTGGTCATTTTTCTCAAATCCACCAGAGGGTTCCCAACTGAATTTTCTGACAAACTTAGCCTATATACTACATCTACAAGACAAGGGAGCATTTATGTAAAATGTTTTTCCCCCCTTAGTTACTTTGACAATCCCAGCCCTCACTTTCTCCTCTGCTCCGATCGACATCTGAGAAGCGAGACCACAACTGCATACCATTTTATAGACTGGCCTGATTAAAACCAGTTCCCTATGGGTTACATCACATACGAGACACACGGTTTTCGTCAGGAGACCAGCTACTAGCAGAGAAGGTTTTGATGCTATTGCTAGTAAGAAATTAGTAACTAGATCCTCGGTCTGTTTTACGCCAACTTTATAATTATACTGTTTCAGTGGTAAACCAGATCTTTGAGCCAAGGATAACTTAGAAATTCTAGATCTGTATTCTCTCCCCGCCCCCTCCTTTAATGTTCATCTCTGCTGCCTCTCCGGCTTCTTCCTTCAAACATATAATTTTCCTCCATTCCCGCCTCACCCTGGCTCCTTGTTTCTGTGACCCTCTGTCACAAAAGGACAAATGCATCTTGTTCCTCCTCATCCTGAGATGCCACGAGTAACAATTGAGGCTGTGTGTGCCCATATGTAATGCAGGAACACGTTGGAGCTCTGCTGCAGGCGTCACCGGCGTGGGCTCACCGTGTGCCTCTGGGAGGGAGGTTGACAAGTGGCCTTGTGTTGGTCTCCAGCTCTCTGTACTTCCGTGCCCAGGAGTTAGCCTCTCTTTTCTAAGACCAGAACCACACGGGACGTTACTTTCTCGGACTCTTGAACTCATCCTGATTCCATCAACCTTTTTGTACTCAGAGCTCTTTGATACAGAAAGATTTGTTCAGCATGAAAAACTCAAACCAGCACTCTCCTAGTGCAAATGTTCTAGTCCCATTTGAGTTTCGCAGCATGTTCTCTCTCCTCTGTCTTCTTTCTTGACCCATTCCTGCTATGTTTTTCTGGCACAATTGTGTGTGTGTTTTTCCCCCTCCTTTTAAGCTATATTTTGGGATGGTTAAAAAAAACCCTCTTAAGTATACCTTGAAATCCTAAATTTTCATTTTAGCTGAAAGTCATCCAAACCATATGCATGTTAGTGGAATACTTCTGCAGTTGGCCTCACTCTGCCAAAGACCCTTTTTTATAACCAACCACATTCCTTTAGGATATGGATGGAATTATATTGATTTCTCTTTTAAGAGATCACCATCACCAAATTCCAGATCATTCTTTCAAGCAGCATGCTAGCTATGGTTGCCTTGTTCCACTAAACTCAATAGCATTTCTTGCCAAGGATTGCTCTTTCTTCTTTCTTTCTGTTTCTTCCTTTGGCTTTCCCACTCCACCTTTGCTTCCTCCCAGGTAGCCTCTGCTGGGTTTGTCTTATTCCTTTCT
This sequence comes from Mirza zaza, assembly GCA_008750895.1. NCBI lineage: Eukaryota > Metazoa > Chordata > Mammalia > Primates > Cheirogaleidae > Mirza > Mirza zaza. Next base: position 35,677 of record VSMD01035096.1, read on the forward strand.
CTCTCACAAACACCAATCTTCTGCTGAGAAATGAGGCTGGAGGGTGGCTGCCACACAGCCACTGTGGTGTGGGGGGGTCGTCAAAGTTTCCTTTGGAGCAGCTGTTCTCCATTTTAGGAGTCTCAACATTGTGGCTTTGTTGATTGTCTTTCCACCTGTAGGTTTGGTTTTGCAGCTAAAACACAACTAACCATCTTCACTACACCCTTCAGTGCCACAGCCTCCGCCCTGTCCATTGCAAGCTCTTGGTGTGAATGTCCTGCCACCCACATGCCACTGGCGTCCCCATCAGCCACACGCACCCACCGGGGGAGAAACGAAGGCAATTTTACTAAGGCCCACTGGTAACGAAAACTGGTAGATAGAGTTATTACTAAATGGCTTTTCAAATCTTATTATTCTAGGAGAAGATAGCTAGTTCTGCAGCTTGTAAGAGGCTGGTCCCTTGACCTGGGAAAAAGCCAAATCCACAGGAATCCTGTGAGTGGAGAGGTTTGGAGGCTATACCTTGGAAACAAACCACAGGGCCTAACTCAGCAGGGCTGCCCCTCAGTGCAGAATGCAACTGACTCTTGCCTGTTTAAAGTGAAAACATCCCAGGATGGGAAAGCATACTCTGAGAGTGGAATGCTTTGTAGTTGCTGGTACGTGGGGGGCTGCAGAGGGTGTTCATAAATGAGAGTGCTACTTAAAAGTCCACCCCTTTCTGCCCCAGGTTACATCTCCTCAGGGCGCCCAATGATAAAGATCATTCATATTTTCCTGAATCAAAGGGAAGCTTTGCTATCTGCACCCTACGTCTGCTGGGTTAGGTTGTGCACTTATTAATTAACTCTTTGATAGTCACAATTACCGTAGAGCCCTTTGCATAGATACAAATAGACATACACACATATACCTAGGTGTATATCACACATATATCACATATAGATTAATGTAAATAATCTCCTTGTATGTGTCTGCATATTTAACCTGGCTCTGCAAATACCTGTGTGACTGTGGACATGTCACCTAATGCCTCTGTGTTTCAGTTCGGCCATCTGTAAAATAAAGGAGTTGGACTGTCTGGGCGCTTGGGGGGGTCATGCTTCTATTCCCTTCTGTAACCACCCCAGGCCAATCTGGCTTAGCGTTTATGTAACAAAGTTGTAAATCATTCTCTCAATTGCCAGGGACCTTCAACTGGAGGACACATAAGCAGAGTGTGCGCAAATGAACCAAGCCCGCCCCCATAGGTGGAACCTAAGTGCTTGGGCTGAGGCGTGGGGACTGAATTAAGAAGTGGACAATGACACCGCATGGCAGAATCCAGGATCCAATCAGATAGAGCCTTGGTGTCACCTCATGACAGGATCCAACCAATCAGATCATGCCTTATTACCTTATGCTTATACAACCAACCCGAGCCTCTTGTTTGGGGACACAGTGCTTTGGGAACTCTCTCCACTGTGCTCTGTACTTGTCCCAAGTCATAAGGCCCCTTACAGTAACTGGCTGGGCTGCGTCTGGTGGCCTGATACCCGCCGAGCAAACGGACCCACCTGTTTGGGAAGTAACAGATCCCCTCCTCCAGCACAGTTCTTGGCACGTGTTGGCCCTCAGTGCAAAATAACGTCCCAGTGCGCAATACAAACCACGCAATTCCTGAGGTTGCGTGCGGTGCTAACATACTGTGATTCCCATGTTTTCCGACAGTCGTCAGGAAAGGGCTGGCAGTGGAAAGAGGGAACTATGCCACGTGCGTGCCTGTTCCGAGAGACGTGACGCTGGGAATAGCAGCTCACCTGGCTTCAGAAACCAGACCTCCCCAGAGGAACTTCCTCGGAGACCTTGATTGGCCTGCTAGGTTAAAGGCAAGGGACAGACTTAACCTAGCTTGCCTTCAGTGAGACTTTTGACCCAGTCTTGGGCAACATACTTATCAGTAAACCCTGGCTGAAGCCCTTTGGCCTCTCACCCAGACTGCTAATTCACCTCTGTTCCAACACATCTCGCACAGGGCTGCCAACTTAAACCTCCTAAATGTCACTCTCTTCCAAAACTCGGAGTGGCTCTCAATGGCTTTTCTCATGACTTCCAAGGCCCTTAGCTTGGCATTCAGACTTCACTGGGTTTTCTGCCATCTTTTCCTTCCAACATTATTTCTAGAAGTATCCTGCAGACCTATCTCTTGAGTGAAAAGAGTCTTCTAATTGCCGCCACCTCGCCCTATGGTTGTTCTTGTCCTAGCATGGTCGTGTGGCAAACCTGGAATATTTTCTGATGTAAAGCCAATGATCTTTCCCCCATCCTCATCTACCCTTAAAGCCCAGATCAAGACCTCTCTTCTCCTCCCTTGCGGTTTCCTGGCAAGGCTGTTCTGGAGGGAGCACTCCTTCCTCTGATTTTCTAAGTCGCTGTCCTCCCTATAACACTGTCTTGCCCTTGATCCTATTAAGCACTCCAATGAGCTCTGAGCTCCTGCAGGAGTCTGATAGAACTTGGGGGGCGTCCAAGGAACCCAAGGGGGTGAATTAAAGGCTGGAAACCAAGATGGCTGGGGAAGTTCAGAGGAAGCGGAGATATTCCATATTGAAGGAGACCACATCAAAGTTAATTTCACAAGAATCTAAGTATATGATTAGGTATCACGTCTACTTCTCTACTGACAGTGAGTGTAGGAAAATAGAATTGTTTTGCTAGGGGAAATAGTAAAACTTCCTTTACCTCGTAGTATCTTTAAGGTTGGTGAGGCCATCTTTTGTCTGTGATGGTTTAGGAGAGGCACTGACCAAAGGCAGAAATTTGGAAACGTGCCCCATCCCCATTAACCCAAAGACTTAATGATTTTAAAATAATTTTGACTTGATAAAGTGAAAATTAAGTTTAAAAAATCATAAACATACTAGTATTTAGAAATCAATTTCATAATCCCATGTAAATTTTCCCATATTTCTCTTCATCAAGCTAGGAAATGACAGCAATATTAAAATTTGCTTGGTTAATAGGTCTTATGTGAATGTAGGGTTATTTGTAAAATTTGTTATAAAAGCAGATTATACATGTGGAAGTACCTTGATAAAGTTAACAAGTCCCAAACAAGAGAGATATTTTTGTTATTAGAAATCACCTTTTTTGGGACTTGGTTTTTCTCTAATGTGACTGTCAGGTAAATGACAGTCAGTCCTAACTACCTAGAGGATAAGTTTGGCCCCAACAAGTGATTAGCCATTGTCCTAGCTCTGCCCGTCTTAGGTCAAGACTTATTGAACTGAATCTCTGACCTCTGGCAGGGGCCCTCTTAACTCATCTTTTACTGGATTCTTGGGTAAAGTTTTCTTCATCTCAGTTACTTTGCCTCCTTTTTATAGAGAGCTCTACTCTGAGATCAAAGACAACATATAGCAATTTATAAGACACGAAAGAAGTGGGAGAGAGATGCTAAGTACTTTAAGGGATGTTTTACAATTGGGAATCTCTCTGGAATAGCTGGTGTCTGCTATGTCCAGAAAAGGTGGGACAAGGTTCAGCTTTTTGGTGTGGGGACAAGGACATGTCAGTTTACTCTCTGGAACACTGGCTTTCATCCCAAGTCTGATCAGCCATTCCCAGTGCTGAATGAACCTCAGGGTCACCTGGGTTCCTTCTGAACAATGCAGATACTTGGACCCTTCTTAATGATTCAACAGGTCTCCAGTGAGTCCTAAGTCGTAGTGTTTCACAGTCTGTCAGCCGTCCCGAGGCTTAGCCTGCATCGAGAGCCCTTGATCTAGCTGCTGATGTCTGGAGTCCCCCTAAAGTTGGTCCTCTTCCCTACAAATATGCTTATGTTTTTCAAAGAGCTCCAAAACAAGAATTTGGCTAATTAATGCTAACTCTAGTGCCTTCATTGGTGAAGAACAAAGGGAAAATTTACCAAAATGAGAAAGCCCCAGAAGTAAGACTACATGAATTATTTTGGAAAAGGTTTTTCCTTCTTCTATGATGTTGAGAGGAGATTTGGGAAACACACACATAGAGTCAGGGAGACGAAGTAAACAGGAAAGAAAAGATTGACTTTTATTGCTTAACGGTTTAAGTGAAAAAAATTTTCTTAAAAAATATTTTGACTCCCCCCTTCTTTCCCTTTAGAACTGTATCAAGTTATTTTTAGGAGGGCAGGGTGGCTGGTTTTGGGGGCCGAATGAAAAAGCATGACATCACCATGCTATTTTGGTAGAGCAACAGAAACATGCCAGGTTAGGTCGGTTTGGGTTTGGTTCTGTGTATTTAGGAGCTGAATTGCGTCTTTTTCTAATTTGGTTTCTCTCGGGTGTGCAGCTCTTCACTGGAGACTGGAAGGATAATATTTATTCAAAGCTAATTTGTAAACTTCATTTTCAGCTGAAGGTCTGGAATCTAAACTGCTATTCTGATCTTAAAGGCAGTGGCAACCTGCAGACACTGGTTTCTCCCAGAGCATTTCAAAAATAACGATCGGGTTTGCAGGTTTCTTTTCCATGGCTCTATTTTAGGTCAGCTATGGGCTATCTATCAGTTTGGAAAGCAAGTCCTTAACCTGAACTTTCTGTTGCCGATAAGAGCTCTGTGGATAGTAAGGAGGCAACTTGCTCATTTACTTAGTTTTTGCAGTGGAATCTTTTTCTCCATGTGTGTTATTGTCAGCAACTCCTACTTCCCCAGGGAGGTTTTGAAATGTTCCCTCTGAATGTTAATATGTTTATAACATTTCTCAAATGGAGCTCCTCCCTCCTAATAAACATTCAGCTTTTTACATAAGTCACCGTCACCTTTCATCCCTGGAGACAAAAGCACACCTCTGGGTGCCTCCGAGGGAACTTGCCATTGTCTTCTAAACTGACTGTGGTTATTGTTTCATTGTGAAAAGCAGCATTTTACACCCATGTTCTTAACTTATTTATGGGTCTCTGATGGATGGCTAGTTTTTGGCAGGCTTGAGATAAGCCCCGGTCAAGGAAACAGCTTGCGCTCGTCTCTTTAAGTCTCGCCTGTCCTTGCCATATCGTTTCATGATTTCCTTTTCTGTTATCTTCAAACATCCCCTCCAAGCAGGACTTGACAAGAGCAAGGAGGCTGGCAGAGGTCTGGCAAGGCGGTTGTTTTTCTTCGTGTTCTAAAAGGGACACTGTCCTTCCCCTGCGCGCCACTCCGACCTTCCTCGTGACCCACACCCGGGGCCTCTCTGCAGCCGCTGGAAGAAAGTTAAGAAGTCCTTTCCCTCTTTAAAGAGGGGTCTCTAAGAGCTTTCTAATCAGCTCGCTGTCAGCCTGTTTCCTCTGATCAGCTTAAATAGGCCCACTCGAAGTTCACAACTGCCAAGCCGCGGGTTCAGACTGCGCTTCCACCCGGCGACCCGCAGGCTGGAATCTCGGGGCGCCGCTCCGCAAACCCTTTCTTCTTGATTAACTTAGCGTTTCCCGCCAACAGTATGAGGAATTCCCATTCCGCAGGCTGATTTCTTTCTCCTTCTTCCTCCCCCCTCCCTATATTAAAATGTAAACTTGATTCCGTGTCCTTCCTCCGAGCCTGGCTTCTGGAAGCCTATCATAAACATCTTGGTAGAAATGAACCCTTTAACCTCTCGTGGATGGTTTTCTGTCTAACTTCATACAAGGAAAAAAAAGGGTAAGATTCGTTATCTCTGGCCGGTGCAGGCAGGAAGTCTCTGTTGGGGGCTGGTCGGTCCTGTTCTAAGTGAGGTTTTCCTGCCCTGTTCTCAGCAAAGACAGGCTTTGTTAACCATTAGCCACTGACAAGAGTGTGTCCATTTCAGCAAAATTAATAAGAGATAGCATTTTTCTTCCTTCTAAATGGCCATGTCAGTAATTAACATTGCCTTTCATTACTCAACTTGAAAGCGCTTTCTAGAGCTCCCTTGACCTTGCCCTGGCTTTGTTAAGCTGTGGCCTCCAGCCGGCCAGAGACCTGAATTCGGAAAAAGCTGCTCTGACCGACGTGCCTTGAAAGGATCATTCAACAAATATTTATTGAGAGCCTACTGTGTGCGGCTACCGAGTTGAATCAGATGTAAACCCTGATGGAGAAAAAAAAAACTGGGAGAAAAGATGAAAGGGGTTTGTTTAAAATAACCCTGAGAGAACAGAATATGATGGTTAACCCAGGACGACAGCAGACCCAGTGTGGGGGCAGGCCTAAGAGAGGTGGCCTGGGGGGAAATTGGTGGAAGTTTTATGGAAAAGGGAACGTTTGAGAGGAACAAAAAAGGAGTGTAAAAGTTCAAATGCGCTTTCCCTACTCTTTAGAGACAGGAGAAAAGCTCACTTTCAAAGAGAAGACGTAAGTTTAAGTCTCAAAAGAGACTTTTTTCTTTTCGGTGGGTTGTTTGCATGTGTACATAGACAATGAGGAGTCAGCTGCTGAAATTGTACTAATGGCACTAAAATCTAAGTTAGACGACTGCCCCCAAAAGTGTGTGAAATATTGCCCTGTTTTTTTTATTTTCATCAGGTTTAGGCTCTGGGAGGAAGGATTCTTGGTCACATAGGCAGAAATGTCTCTTTAGGGTGAGTTAAGTTATACTCCACATTCTTCACACCTTTAGTTATTTAAAATTTAAAATAGCCACCAGGAATGGCCCAAACCCCAGGGAGGAAAGAATGGGTTGAAAAAATTACCGGGCATCATCTGATGGGATCTAAGTGCAACCACAGTGAAGATTTCTAATGGAATGTGAAAAACAAAAGTGGTGCACTCTCATTTGTGTGAAGAATATGAATATGTATTGAAAAGTACAGATTAGAAGATTAAATGCTGGCCAGGCACGGTGGCTCACGCCTGTAAACTTAGCACTCTGGGAAGCCTACGCTGGTGGATCGTTTGAGCTCAGGAATTCGAGACCAGCCTGAGCAAGAGCCAGACCCTGTCTCTACTATAAATAGAAAGAAATTAATTGGCTAACTAAAAATATATAGAAAAAATTACCCGGGCATGGCACATGCCTGTAGTCCCAGCTACCTGGGAGGCTGAGGAAGGAGGATCACTTGAGCCCAGGAGTTTGAGGTTGCTGTGAGCTAGGGTGAAGCCACGGCACTCTAGCTGGGGCAGCATGAATGAGACTCTGTCTCCAAAAAAAAAGACTAAATGCTGAAATATTAATAGTGATTCTTGATGGGTGCTTGAAAAACCAGTGATTTGAATATTTCTTCTCTGTGATTTTTCAGGATTTTCCAAAATATTTACAATGTACCGTTACTACTTTTGCAACCAGGTAAAATGCTATTAAAAAATAATGCTGTATTTTCCCTCAATAATACTGAGGGAAAAAGGATTTCTTTATTAAGGTGAGAGTTTAAATATAGATGATTATGGAAACAGCCAGGAGAATTCTCCCTTCCCTTGCCACGTTGGATGTCATCAGTTTTAAAAAAAGGAAAGGCCACATTACCCTGCAATCAAAACCGAGCACAGGAGTCATTTTAAGTAACAATGACTGTCATTCAATAAACTTAATGGGAGACTGCCTTTTTAGCTACTTTTGGTTGAAAATTTGTCAGTTGATTCTTTTAGAAATTCTTTTAGGGAAAGAATCATTTTTCTTTCTGTCCCTGGTGGAATGGAGCTCTTGTAGGTTGTGAGTTCTGAATTATTCAAGGGTCAAAAATCTACTGCAAAGGTTGTCATGATCTCTCTCTCTTTTTTTTTTTTTTTAGTAAATCCTTTGTTATTGTACTCTTGCTCAAGCCTAATGACATAAAAATCGAAAGGCCAGTTATTCATCTAGTGATGGCCTTCACACATGCACAACAATAAACCTCTTTATTTTTATGTTATTTTGCAGTTTTCTTTTACTTAAATTACATAAATCAGATAAGCTTATTTATCTCACAATTGGTGCTAAGTGTGCAAAGTCGCTCAAATTGTGATGCAGTTGTCTGCAGAGCCCAAGCAGAGGAAATAGCTTCCGCTTTCATTATTCTAATCCTGTCCCCAGTCGTTTGCAATAGAAAAGCTAATTTGGGTGGGTGGGTGGGTGGCAGCACAGAGGTGACAAAGAGAAAACAGAGAAATGGGAAAAATGCAAACCTGTAGTTTAGGTTAAAATCGACTCCCAGCTTCTTCTGGCATTTCGTGTCATTTATGCCTCACAATGTGAAGATCAACAACAACCCTTGTGGGCACCCCTCCCCCAGACCTGGATTTTTTTTTTTTTTTTTACGTCTGAGTCACTCCAAATTGTGGGGCAGAAACATATAAACAGAATGAGAAAAGCTGTTTGCCATGAGCATGCAACTTCTAAAACAGTTTTGGGCCTTGAAAGATGGTTCCTTCCCTTTTATCCTTGTAAACACTCGGAAAAAATAAAAAAAGAAACTCAAGAAAATGCTTCTGTCTCCATGATGAAAGGATTCAGGGCCAGTCTGTCCTTTGTGGCTGGACAATAACTTAGCTGCTGGCAGAGAAGCGAGAGGTGGCTTGGGGGGGGCACAGCCCACGAGCAGAGAGGCGAGTCCTCAGTAGGGAATAGCACCAGCTCGGCTGAACCGAGGCTGGGGGGAGGTGGGCGGGGGAAGACCTGATTGACCTTGAACTTGGGAGTCACAGGAATTTTCAAACCTGTTTTGCACCAACTAGTGTCCCAGATACTTAGAAATATTTTCTCCTCCTTCCTTGTCTTGTTCCCCAGGAGTTTGAGCAACTTACAGGAAACACAAATTTAAAGCAAAAACCAAATCAGGTAAGTAGGGAAAGAAAAATACAGATAATGCAAGGTGGCTGTGGGTGACCAACCATGTTCAACTCTGAACTTTGTAGCATCAAATGCAAAAAAGAAAGGGAAGTTGGGGGGTGGGGTGAAGAAAGCTGTTATGTATTTTTGGTTCTTTGTGAGGAAAATCACATGGCCACAGGGAAAGAAATGCCTTTCCTAACACTCAATAGTAAAGAAATTTCTCCTGTGTGACTTTATGTAAGAGATACTAGAAATGTGGTTGAAAATGGACTCAAGAAGTGTTTCTAAGTACTTTGATTTTCCTTTAAACTTTTTATACATTCAACCATGGATATTTAAATTTATTCCCAGGCCGGTAGGGGAGGTTCACGCCTGTAATCCCAGCACTTTGGGAGGCTGAGGTGGGAGGATTGCTTGAGGCCAGGAGTTCCAGACCACCTGGGCAATATAGTGAGTCCCCGTCTCTACAGAAAAATAGGAAAATATGAGCCAGGTGTGGTGGTGCATGCCTGTAGTCCCAGCGACTCAGGAGGCTGAGGCAGGAGGATCACTTGAGTCCAGGATTTTGGGGTTGCAGTGAGCTATGATGATGCCACTGCACTCTAGCCTGAGTGACTAAGCAAGACCCTGCCTCAAAAAAAAGTAAACAAAAACAACAAAAAATTAAAATTTATTGCTTGATATTTCATCCTATGGCTTCTCATGTGGTGATTAACAGCACAAAAATCAATCCGTATACCAACGGTAGTCAATTAGAGTTGCACAGGACCCCGTATAGTAAGCATTTCAGAAATACTTGCTGAATGAATGAGTGAAAAATTACTAACCCAATGTGTTATCAATAAACAATTTTAAAATGCCAGTAAAGTATTTTAATTACAGTAGCAAAAACATCTAGACTCGCCTTCCTCCTGCCCACCCCCACCCACAGCCCAGGGAGCCGGCCTGCCAGCACAGGGCCGGTCTGGAGCTGCGGAAAGAGCCACCCGAGGAGCCTCCCCCAAGGAAGACAATGACGATGGTGACTTTACGGTGTGCAAGTGCCCAGGCCTGGCTGTGACTGGGCAGATGGAGGTGTGCAGCCCTCTGTTCCACCACTCCCTGCTGCCACCACCCCACTGCAGTAACCCAAGGTGGTGGGACACCCACTGCTCCCTGACCACACGCCCAGCCATGAGTGGGGAGGGGCCGACCTGCATTTCCCATTAACAAAAGATGTTCTCATGCTCTAGGTGCTTATGGTTGGGCCAGGGAGCATTGGGCCCTGGGACCCCTTGTCAGGGAGACCCCCACACTTTGTGCCAGGGGATCTTCTGTCCCTCTTATGCCTCTCTAGTCTGGTCTGTACCCCCAAATTGGAGGGGGTGGGGAGCCCAGTCATAAATGGGGAATTCTGGAGACAAAAGCTAATTCAATACATTTCAAACCTCTGGGTGCAAAAAATTCTAGACATAAACCTAATATGAAGAAACCCATATAATTTTATTGGAGGACAAAAGAAATTTGAATAAACAAATACATATCATGTTTTTGGATGGTAAGACTAAAAGTTGTGTAGGTGTCAGTTTTTCCCTAAATAATCTATTAATTCCATGAAAGCCCAAGAAATATTACAAGGGGTTGTCTTAGTCCATTTTATGTTGCTATAACAGAAGACTACAGACTGGGCAATTTATAATAAGCAGATATGTATTTGGCTCATGGTTCTAGAGGCAGGGAGGTGCAAGAGCATGGTGCTGGCATCTGGTGAGGGCTTTGGTTCTGCATCAGTGGAACAGAAGAGTCACAAATGGATCCATGATGTATATATAGGAATTTAGTATATAGCAAGGGTAATACTTCACATTATGAAGTGACTATGTACCCAATCAAGAGTGTCAAGACTCATAATAAGAAGAAAAGAAAAATTCAATCTCATAACAAATATAAAAATATATTTCATATAGATTAAATAGCTAAATTTAGGGAAAAAATTGAAAAGATATTAGAAAATAGCAGAAATTATTTTTGTAATTTTTAGATGGGTAATGTTTTTTTTGAGACAGAGTCTTCCTCTGTCACCCCAGCTAGAATGCAGTGGCCTGATCATAGCTTACTGCAACCTCAAACTCCTGGACTCAAGCGATCCTCCTGCCTCAGCCTCCCAGAATGCCAGGATTACAGGGCTGAGCCACCTCATCCAGCCTTACTGTCTTTTTAAGTAAGATACAAAATGCAGAAATCATAGAGGATAAAGATTTTTTTAAAGCTATGTTAAAAATCTTAAGTTTTAATGCAGTGAAATTAATAAAATATGATCAAAACTCTGGGGTAAAACATTTGCAAACTACATAAGAGATAAAGATTATTATTATCACTAATATATAAAGACCTCATACAAACAAATAAGAAAAAGGAAAAACGTAGAAAGATGGACAAAAATCTAAATAGTCAAGATCAACTTAAATAAAAGTGACCAATCTACATATGAAAACATTCTTAATCTCATTAGTAAACAGTGAACAAACATCAAAGTAACAACGACAGATTAATTTTTACCTGTTAGATTGGCAATTCAAAAAAATTCCATTGCATTCAACATTGGATGAGTATAAGTTAGTATAGTCTTTTGAAGGTTAATTTGGCATGTATATCAAAAATAAAAAAGTTCATTGTCTTTGAACCAACACTTTCACTTCTATGTTTTGGTCCAAAAAGAATTTTTTGCACAAGTACGAATGTATACATGTACAAAGAGACATTGATGAAGATTTTCAATGCAGTACTGTTTATTTAAAAATATTTTTATTCATGCATCATAAATGTACATATTTTCAGGATACATGTAATAATTTAATACAGCCATATAATTTGTAAAGATTAAATCAGTGTAATTGGGATATCCATCACCTTAAATATTTGTCTTTTCTTTATGTTAAAAGCACTCAAATTCTTCTCTTCCAGCTATTTTGAAATATGTAATAGATTATTATAAATTATTGTCTTGCTACTGATCTGTCAAACACTAGGTCTTACTTCTTCTATCAAACTGTATATTTGTACCCATTAATCAACCTCTCCCTATCCTCTCCTCCTCCCTACCCTATGGCTAACTACTAGTTTACTTTCTATCTTTGTAAGATCCACTTTTTTTTTTAGCTCCTAAACATGAGTGAGAACATGGGATATTTTTCTTTCTGTACTTATTCCCCTTACTGCTACGGGCTCCAGTGCCACCCATGCTGTGCAGCATTGCTTATAGCAAGAAAAAAATTGGACACAATAGCAAAAAATAAGAGAAAAAGTCAAAAACAATTTAAATGTCCATCATTAGGGAAATAAATTGTGATGTATCCAATACTGTCAGGGCGTTCCACCAACACCCGCATGTTTTGCTTATCCCACTCCTAAATTGAGCAGCTACTAATACTCACCCCTGATGAAGTGATTTTGGGTCATACTTCTGATTGGCTGACTACTATGTAAATGAAGTAACTTTTGGAACATACTTCTGATTGGCTGACTACTATGTAAATGAGGTGACTTTTGGGACATACTTCTGATTGGCTGACTACTATGTAAATGAGGTGACTTTTGTGAAAACTTGCCATTGGCTAACTGTAACCCCCAAAAAGGTATAAAACTAAAAGAAAACGAAAAAGGGGCGCTCAGAGTTTGGTGGCAGGTGTGCCTCTCTGAGCCTGCCGGCGAAATAAAGCTGACTCTCCAACTCCCTGTGTGCCCTTTGGGTTTTTCTTCGGCCAAGAGCTGTTCACACCTGCCGGAACGATACTACGCAATGACATATAGCAGTAAAAGAAAATAAGGTAGACCTACATGACTGACATGGAATGATTCATAAGGCATATTTTTATGTGAAAAAGCATACATACACATTAATGCTATTTATCTACCTGCCCTGTGTGTCTGGGTTTGTGTGTGCATGCGTGTCTACAACTGCATAGGAGAACAGTCTAGAATTTATGTACCAAACTGTGACAGTGGTTTCCACGGGATGTAAATTGGGATTGGGAACAGGGGAAGGAAGAGGTAAAGTTGGCTCTTTTGTACCCAATATACTTTGGTACTGTATGAACATCCAAAAGAATATATTCACTCTTAGTTAAGCAATTTAACATTGTTTTCAAAAGGCAACATCACAAGAGCTGGCACATTTTTCATAAAAAGACATTTTATCCCAATTTAAACAACATAAAAAGCCTCAAAAATTCATCCTCATCAGTCTTTTTTTTTTTGCCTACTTTTCTGGAAGGATTTATTTTCTTAAATATCACATCTCTGTTCTCCTTCCTAATTAGGGTAGCGAAGACTCCTAGGAGGTGTACTGACAATCTCCGAGGCAGAGGAAGGATGCTGGCGGTGAGGACTGTGAGTGAGGACTCTCTCATTTGTGTTATGGATTTGCATCCTCACTGCCCAAGCTGCCACTTTACAACTTTTCATTCTCCTCTGCTCTTCTTGGGGTGATGTAATTGACAAAGATGTCAGCAAGGAAAAGGATTTGGGCAACTTACACCAGGACAGTGAGTTCCTGCGTGATTGAAAGCTGGCTGGTTGGATGTCATTCTCCTTCAAAGATAATGACCACACTTCCTTAAAAAAAAGGCAAAGTGTTCCATTTGGTTGCCTGGTACATAAATCAATACCCGACAAAGCTCCCCCTCCCAAAATGCATAATGCTCACAAAATGAGACACATTTGTAGGCCTCTGGGGTATCTTTGTTTGAACGACCCTCTCTTTTTTCTGCTGACCTGAACTCTCCACACTGTATATCAAAACCCAGAGGCTGCCTACCCCTTTAGGAAATTCATTTGCGCTCACTCGTCCCTGCTGCCCTGCTCCTTTCTGTGCCCTAAGCAGAAGAAAGAGTTTGGTGTCTAAAAAAAGACCCTTGAGCAAGAGCGTGCCTAAACAAACCCCCATCTCTTCTGCCAGCCCAAGGAGAGTTTCTCTTACAGTTTACACAAGAAGTCATTTAAGAAACCAAGAATTAGCTGATTGGATATCTAATAAAGTCACACTTGATATATTTCCCTGTGAAAATGCTTACCCAATACCCTTTCAAATGAATTTTTAAATGAACACTTTTGCTAGGATCTCTGTGTGTGTGTGCGTGTGTGCTCGCGCGTGTGTGCGTGCGCGCGTATGTGTCTGAGAGGGAGATTTCCTTTAAACATGTTGAAATACCTGTTATTGTTTGTGGGGATCTGTATACAGATACATTATGATACCAATTGCATATGAAAGAGAAAATCATTTTTATTACTGTAAGAAATGGAAATTATAAGAAAAGCTCAGAGCTAACAGCTTAGCTTTTGTCCCCTCAGCTTGCTTGCTTACAATATATAGCTTAAGTGAAGCCATGACAGGCTTCAGCGGGTGCTGGGCCTCAAAAGGCGGCAACCGCAGGTCATTTCCTGATAAGAGGTTGAAATGCCCGGGGATGGGGGGAGGGGGCCAAACACCGGATGACTCTGCAGTAAAATGCTGAAATAAAATGCGGAGGGAAAGCCCTAATGCCAGAACCAATCAGCTGGTAAGAGGAACCAACTAGAAAAGAGATGGAATAAACTGCTGAAGGAGACTGCGGGAAGGGGAGGGGGAAAACTACTTAAGGGATACCCGTAACCCAAGCTGGGGTCCTTGTCAGAATAGAGGCCACTGCGTTGGCGCTCTGAGGCTCGGACCCTAGCTCGAGCTAGCAGTAAGACTCCTTTTGATGATTCCAGCCTCAGTGACTCTCTTTGTTCTGTGGTCCCGCGTTTCCGCTCTAACATTGCGATCACATAAAGCTCCGTGCAGTGGATGTCTCTTGCTATTTTGTCTGACTCAGGTGACTCCTGCCTCTTGGGACTTACTGCTCTTGCATCTGTGTAATTCTGCTGGATCAGTCTAGGAAGGGCCTGGAACCCACATGGCTCCCACTGCAGGGTGGGCGTGAGACCCCAACCCTCCAGACAGAAACCTTTTTCAGAGCCTGGCACAGACGTGGACAGGAAGTGGTCTCTCCGGCGGGAGACACAAATGCAGCGCTGTTGGGGGCACACTGATGAGGCAGCCCTCACCCACCCAGTACCAACCTATTGCCTGGCTTCTGCAATTGCATCGCCACTGAGACCCCACCCCCGACCACCCCAACATATGAAAGTGGAAAAACCCAGGAGACAGGGCTCAGAATTTGGTGACAAGTCCCTTCCGAGTCCACCGCGAATAAACCAGCCTTGATTCTTGGACTCCCCGTGTGTCACTCGTTTGTCCTCGGAACCACCGCTGTAACCCTCGCTGCGACAATATGTCTTACCACACGGGTAGGGTCGGGCTGAGAACATCGACACAGAGGAAAGTAGAAGCAGGGGATGGGTGGCGGGTGGACGGACAGACAGACCGCCGATGCCTAATCTGAGCCTGGAGCGTGTCACACGGGAGGAGCCGCCCCGACTTCCCCACCGGGAGGCATGCAGCCCTTCTTATGCTCGGGCTAGTTCGGGTCAGGTTTGTGTTGCTTTCAACTTAAAGAACCCTGGCGAAGCCGGCCGTGCGGCGCGTTCTCCGCTCGCTCTGCCCAGGGCAGGGCGCCGCGCTCCGTCCCGAAGCTGACTCGGGGCACGCGCAGCCGCCCTGGCGCGGGGCGACCCTGCGGTCGCGGGCTGCCGCCACGCGGACTTTTCCCTCCATCCCAGCAGACGCGTTCCAAAGAGCAACCCACTCAGGTGCGCCCGAGGAAACGGGCTTTACTGACAGGCTGCAGGGGACATTCCAGAGCTGGACTCTAAGGAGGGCTGGACCGTGGGGGTCTGGAACTGAGTATGGACGGTCAGGAACTCAGGTCCCTGTCCAGGGGCACGTGAGCTTTCTTCTCTTAGTCATCGGCTCTCTTATCCAGTGTCTCAGAGTTTCTGCCTCCTCCGTGGGGTCCTTGCTGGACCACAGGTCCCCTCTCTGCTCTCGGTGTGCAAACCCAGAAGTGCCAAGGCGACGCTGTGTCGTTCACGGCCCCCCCAGCCAAAGCGGCGCCCTGCGGGGATGGGCCGGTCTCACCCGCGGTCAGGGCAAGCCCACCCTTCTGGAGGCTCAGCCCTGGAGTCGCACAGATGCCGCCTTGCTCCTGCGCCTCACACCCCGTGCGAACGTCCCGTGGGCTGTCCTCCAAAGCATGCCGGGCTGCCGCCGCGTGCCGCGACCGCCGGCGCAGGTGCCGGTCGCAGACACCGGGCTCTGACCGCGTCACTGCCGCAGGGGCCGCACCGGCCCCCGCACCTCCCGTGGGCTCGCGACGGTATCAGGCCTCGCCGCTCCCTGCCCAGACCTGCCAGTGACGCTCGAGGCCCCCTCTGGGACACCCCTCCCTCCCGTCCCCCTGCTTCCCCGGTCCAGCGCGGTCTCCTGCGCTCGCTCTCAGCTCGGCCCGCGGCTCTGAGCCGGCCCGCAGCGGCGCCTTCGGGTCTTCAGACGGAAGTCACCCAGCGTGGGGGCTCCTCGTCTCCCGTTCCACGTTTCTTCAAGTAGGAGCGCTGCCGGTGCCTTGCGCGGAGATGGGGCCGATGGCTTTCGGATGACTGCGTGGCCTCAGTGCCCACGGCGCCGGCCCTTTTCAGCCCTGCTGCTGCTGCTGCGCGCATGGCCCCGACCGCCAGCGCCGTCCCCTCCGGGCTGTCGAAGGGCCGTGGGGAGAGGACGAAGCCAGGCGAGAGGCTGGCCGAGCCCAGCGGCGCCGAGACTCGTCCCTCCCTCCAGACATTGGCAATGCGCCCACGCTCGGAGTTTGCCTCCCCGGAGAACGGGGTGGTCCCGGGCTAGTCAGGGGTGGCGGTGACAACAGCACCCCTGGAACGTGGACGCTTCATTAGGGAGGTTCTGCCAGCTGCGCCCTGCGGATTCCGGAGAGGCGGTGGCCTGTCCAGTGATGCATTCAGCCATGAACCGGAGGGTCTAAAAGAAGGGGGTGCATCGGGAGAAAAATCCTGCCCACAAGGTGGCTCCTTACTGGACAGAGACAAACCCACCTGCTGGCTTCTTGGGTCAGGACAGTCGGGTGAGGTGGGTCTGGAGTCCAGGTCGGACTCTGAACAGCGCGGTTCCAGCTCTCTCTGCGGCCCCACGGACGCGGCAGGCCTGGGGCACCGCGCCTTCCGCCCGCGCCGCCGCCAGATTGCTCGGATGGTCTGCCCGCCTCCTCCACCCGCAGCACAGCGCCCGGGCGGGTCGGGAGGTGGTCTTCTCTGCGCGGTGTGAGCTCACGGGCGCTGCGTGGACGTTGCAAGATATGGATTAGGAAGAGAGAGACCAGAAATGAACCACCAGGGCAACAGTGAAATGCAGAGTCGTGGGAGCTGTAGGTGGCTAATGAGGCCACCCTAGTGGACACTTTCCGGTCTGAAAGAAGGAAAGGCAGCTGATGTTTTGAGTGACAGAGGTGTGGTCAGGTTGAAAGAGCAGTGGCGTGGGATCCCAGCGCACCCAAACTTTACTGCTAATGTGTCTTGTGTCCTCTTGCTTGGCCCCAGTTTCAATTCAGTTCTAAATGTATGAAGTCCTTCCTTGTTGAACACGACACTATTTTTTCAGGCTCTGGAGGATACAAAAAGAGTCAGGCAAGGCTCATGGGCCCAGCAGGGTGCAGAGGCTGTGGTTTCACGGACAAGTACACAAGGAACCCTCCCTCCCTCTCTTTCTTCTTTTCATTTTTTAGAGACAGGATCTCACTCGGTCACCGAGGCTGGAGTACAGTGGCATCATCATAACTCACTGCAACCTCAAATTCCTGGACTCAAGTGATCCTCTGCCTCAGCCTCCCACGTAGCTGGGCCTACAGGTGTGCACCACCAGGCCTGGCTAATTTTTAAATTTTTGTTTGTAGAGATGGGGGGTGGGTCTCACTATGTTGCCCAGGCTGGTCTCCAACTCCTGACCTCAAAGGATCCTCCTGCCTCCGGGCAATGCTGATGTTCCTTTTCGCCAGTGTTGGCCTTAATCAGTGAAAGAAGCCTCAGCAACAGCAATGGAATCCTCCCCCAGCTTAATGTATTAAAATGTTTTACAACCTCCCTTTGCCCTCTCCTCTTCCAGTCCCCTGTTACCTCCTTATCTGTTCTTCCCAGGACTTAAAAATGTGAGACGAACAATACTCAGTGGTATAGGGTTTCCTTCCTCTTTCTTCTTCTTGCCAGCCGGAGCACATTTCTTAGCTGGAGTGTCCCCATTGGGTTCTCTCTGCGCCTGCCTCTAGCTTTCTCTTCCTTTCTCTAAGTCTCTGAGCCTCTTTTTTCCCGTTTTTTCTTCTTCATTAGTCTTTGTCTTTCTGTCTTCCACCCTCTCCTCCCCACACTTGCTACAATAAGACAGAGGGTCTAGAAACCTGGTTACTTTACCTCTGAGAGCTGCAGACAGCAAACTCATTGCCCACAAGAGAAACGAAATGTTTCCATGTCACTTCAGTGGCGACACTCCTCTGTGTCTTCTCACACACACGTTTTCCAGAGCAAGAAAATATTTGATTCTAAGTTTGTTTTGATTTTCAACCATGGGCATCAAAAAACTTAACTTTTTTTTTCCTGTGGCGTCACTGACAGCTTCATCCGAGTGTCAACCTCTCCAAGTGTTTTCCTTGAGTAAGAGTGCTAAGGTTTTTCCTTAAAATCACTGTTTTCCAAGGGAGGTGGAGAATGCTTCTTTGATAAATTGGACTGTTTGGTTAGACTCTATTGTGTTGGTTTGGCTTTTCCAGGTTACAACATGTGGTTTTTGTTTCAGCCAGCACCAATTCGGGCAATCGGTTGGGTTTATCCATCTGTCTGTCCACTCACTGTTTCAATGACAATTTATTCCGTGACTACCAAGGACAGGTTCTGTATGTATTCCAGACCCTGATTTATTACTTGACTAGCTCAGCATGCTGCTATCTTTAGTGATTAGAAGGATGTGACCATATCAAGACAAGCTTGCCTAACAGCAAAAATAATTTATTAGAGAGTTTCAACATATTGGTAGAAGTTTCAATTAAATAGAAAGTTACAGTTCTACTTTTTTAGGCACCTAATCACACATAAAGACAAAATCAACTGCTTTAAGAAGATATTGATGCTTTAAAACATATCTCTCAATTGATAGATCCACTAAAAAATCATCAGAGACATAGATGATTTGAATAGCACAATTAATATTTATCTACTGAGAAATATACGTGTGTATATATGTATATATGTGTGCATGTGTGGATATGTGTGTGTGTGTGTGTGTGAAGTGTGCCCAGCTTCTGGTAAATGAGAATTATTTTTATGTACACATGGGCCAATTTAAAAATTGGTGACCGTCTGCCCTCTGTGTTTGTGGTTCCACAACTTCAGATTCAACCAACTGTAGGTTGAAAATATTTGAAAGAAACTCCAATAGGAAAAATTAAAAGCAATAAAACATACAAATAAAAAACGATGCAGCATAACAAACTATTTCTATAACGTTTACATTGTATCGGGTATTATGCATAACTAGAGAGATGATTTGAAGTTTATGGGAGGATATGCGTGGTTTATATGCAAACATCACACAATTTTATGTAAGAAACGTGAGCACCCTAGGATTTTGGGAACCTTGGGGATGCTGGAATCACTTAATCTACTTAATAGGTCATAAAGCAAATTTACAAACTTCAAAGTCTCTAGCCACAATACAAATATACTAGAAATTAATGGCAAAAAGATAAACTTAAAATAAACCTTATATACTTGGAAATAATAATAAAAAATGGACCTATGGCTCAAAGAAGAAATCATTGTAGAAATTATAAAATAGTTCAAACTGAGTGATCAGTAACACAGGAACGTTATATATTAAAAGTTGGCAGACACAGCTAAAGTTCTATCTTAGATTGTGATTTATAACCTTAAATGCTTATATTGGAAAAGGAGAAAAGCTGTGCGTCCACTTTAAGAAGATAAGAGGAAAAAAAAAGAAATAATAAGAGCAGAAATACATGAAATAAGAGCAGAAATAAATGAAATAGGAAACAAAAACCCAAAATTATCAAAGCCAAAGTTCCTTAAAGTAAAAAACTTCTAGCAAGACAGATAAAGAGAGAAGTCACAATATTCGAATCAAAAATGTTCATAACTACGGATGCAGCAGTGATTAGATTTTAAGGAATATAATGATCAACTTGATGCCTAATATTTAAAAACATAGGTAGAATGGAAATATTTCTAGAAAAGTATAAATTTTAAAACTGACTTAAGTAATAAATGCCTGAAGGGTCGTATAATTTTTAAAGAATTTGAGTTAGGAGTTAAAATTCTTCCCACTAAATAAACACCAAACCCAGATGATTTTATAAGTAGTTTCTGCTATATATTTAATGAACAGGCAGGTAGTTCTAAGCTTATACAAACCCTTTCAAAGGATAGAAAAAGAGAGAACACTTCCTACTTATATTATGAGACAAATATAATTTTGGTTCCAACAGCAAACATGGGCATTTAGGAGGAAGGAAAATCAGAAGGCAATATACCCCATAAATCTGGCCGGGCGCGGTGGCTCACGCCTGTAATTCTAGCACTCTGGGAGGCCAAGGTGGGTGGATTGCGTGAGGTCAAGAGTTTGAAACCAGCCTGAGCAAGAGCAAGACCCCATCTCTACTATAAATAGAAAGAAATTAATTGGTCAACTACTATACATAGAAAAAATTAGCCAGGCATGGTGGCACATGCCTGTAGTCCCAGCTACTCAGGAGGCTGAGGCAGCAGGATTGCCTGAGTCCAGGAGTTTGAGGTTGCTGTGAGCTAGGCTGATGCTACGGCACTTGCTCTAGCCTGGGCAACAAAGCAAGACTCTGTCTCAAAAAAATATATATACCCCATAATTCTAGAGACAAGAATCCTAAATAAAGTATCAGCGATCTAGAGCCAGCAGTGAACAAGCGGCATTTATTTCTGGAATGATTGATTGAACATTATAAAATGTATTATGCAATACATCATAGTAAGAGTCTTAAGCTGAAAAATCCTGTGACCACAATAATTCAGAAAAAGTATTTGATTAAATTCCTCAACCATTCAAAATAAAGCCTTAGCAAGCAAGGTTTAGGGTGGAACTTCTTTTACCTACAGCAAACAGCTTATTAGTAGAGAATTATGAAAAGTAATCCTTTCAAAATTAAGGACAAAGCAAGAGTGGCTGCTCTTACAACTGCTAATCAGTAGTGCTCTGGGGTACAAGATAAGCAGAAAAAGTATAAGAATAAGAAAGGAAAAACCAAAGTATTATTGTTGTGGATGATACAATTTTTTACACAGGAAATGCAAAACAATTTACACGCCATGAGGAATTTCATGTACGCACACAGAGTTGTTAACCTTCATGTAGAAATGAGACGATTATATTCAGTTATGACAAAGAACACTAACTAAATGCAGAAAGAACCATGTCTATGGTGGAAAGACTTATAATCAAAAATGTCAATTCTCCCCCAAGTGATAATAGATTTAATGCAAGTTGAATAAAAATGTCAACAAGATAATTTTTGCAGTAGATTTGCAGTACCAATAATTTGGTAAGTAGATTCTATGATTTAATGGAAGAGTAAATTGACAAGAATAACCAAGACAATCTTAAGAGGAACCAGGTAGGGCATATGGGTCCATAAGATATCAAGAGTTATTATAAAGTTTTAGCAATTAAGATAACGTCTGTTAGCCTAGAGAGACAAAAGAAATGGAAACAGAGAGCCCAGGAGGAGTCCTACCAAACACAGAACCTTGATACATGACGGAGCTGACAATTCCCCATGTGCGAATGACAGACCATTGAGCAAGTGGGGTACTGGGGACGTGTATGGGAGCAATCACGTAGGCAGCCCTAAAGCTCATATTTGAAGGCCAATGCTGAAGCCAGAGGGCAAAATGGATTAAAACAGAAAATGTAAAAGACAAAATTTTAAAGTACTTGGAAGAAAATATAGGAGAATATCTTTATGTCCCTGAGAACAGAGCAGGATTTCTCTGACAAGCACAAAGAGCGCAACCCATAAAGGAAAAGATTAACAGACTCGACCACACTAACATCAAGACATCCCATCCTTCACAGGACATCTGTGACAGTGAAAAGGCAAGTCATATCTGAGCTATTCCAGCATGTAACTGACAAAGAATTCATATTCTGACTGTATATATATATATATACACACACACACACACACACACACATAAACTTTTACAAATTAATAAGAAAAGATAAACACTTCAATTTAAGAAAAGTGGCAGAAAATATGAAGGCAAGACACGGAAGGAAACATGAATAACTAATACACAAATGGAAAACATTCAACCTCATTGGTTAGCAGGACAATCCATAAGAGATGTCATCGCACACCTCCCAGATTGGCCACAATTCAAACGTTTTACAATACCAAGTGCTGGCAGGAATGTGAAACAAAACAAACTTTCAAACACTGCTGTGTTTGTACAAGTTGATAAAAGCATTAAAAAAGCTCACCTTATTAGGAATTAGGTTGAACAAGTGAACACCCTACACCCCAGTAATTTGACTGCTTATGACTTACAAAAATGACAATTTCATGTGGTTCAACGTAAAATACACCCTAACGAAACTATTGTAGTTGTGATCAGGAGACACACGTAAGATTGTTCATAGCAATATTGCTTGTAATAGGTTTTAAAAGAAAACAATCTGAACCTAATTGTCCACCGATGGCAGGGTGGGTAAGTATACTGGTGGGTAAGTAATGGAAGACTTTATAGCACTAAAAATGAAAAACTTATATTCAACACACATCAAGTCCAAAACATAGTGAATTGAAAAAGAGAACAGAGCAAAACAAACAAAAAACTATTAATAAGTTGGGGAAGAAATGACATATGATTCAAAAACAGACAAAATGCAATAAGGTATTATTCAGGGATATGTTCCCATCTGTCAAAATCTATAAAGAAAATCAAGGAGGTGATTTATATAAAACTAGCCATTACCTCTTCCAAGGAAGGAGGGGAATGTACAATGTCTGGGTGGAGACAGCCCCAGGGGTTCGGGATAGTGGTCATGTTTGCTTCTGAAGCTGGGTGGTGGGTACATGGGTGTTTGTTTCATTTATTTTAACTTATAATTCTTCAAGATGTACATATGTGTTATATGCATTCTTTTGTGTATAGTATATATACAAAACAAAATGTTAAAAGACAGAACAGATTAAAAGGGAGGAAAAAATGTATCAGTTTAACTTCTTTTTTATATTACAGCTCTTAAAATGACTGTCTGTTCTAACGCTTGTTTTCTTCCTGTTATATCTCCTGGTATTTTATTGTTCCTGACATGCGCTGCAAACCACATATCTTCCCCAGTGTCTGGAACTGGTCTGTAACATAGTAGACATTCAATAAATATCTTATTGTTAATGGAAGCAACCAACTAACCAAATGGCAAAAGGTTCAGTTTCCCTAGTAATTAAACACACTGCAAATGAAAACAATGTAAAATCTAAAAAGTGATTAGTGTGTGGAAGAGTTTGAGGAATCACATGTTGTTGGTGGGAATATAAAATAGAAGTAGTTGCTAATTTGACAATAAATTTGAAAAGTTTTAGAAGTTCTTTGTTCTGTGGTACAGTAGGTCTACTTAAAGGAATTTACTGTTATGAAATAGTCATAGATGTGTGTAAAAATTAGCATTTAGCACAGCATTTTATATAATTGCATAAAAGGTATATGTTTAACAATGATGGTTTGGTTAAGTAAGCCAAACAAAGAATGAAATAATATAGAACTATTAAGTGGTATAAAATAGATGATAAAATAAAGCATTTTAAAATGTATTACTTAGTAAAAATCAGGTTAATATCCTAGGAATAAAATAATATCATGTTTTAAAAATAAGCACATTTATGTATAGACAAAGGACGAAAAGAATACACACAGACCCTGGGCCTCTAATAGGTGCTAAGTAAATGAATTAATGAATGATAAATGAATAAAAGAATGAGTGATATACACCAAAATGCAAACAATGGTTACCTTTCTATGTGAAGATTAGGGATGACAATAATTGTCTTCTTTTTGGCATATATGTATTTTCTAAAATTTTATATTATGTTCACATACTTCAGTTGCATTAAGAAAAGATTCAAATCAGTAGAATTAAAACTAAAGACTAGTGTTGACATAGGAGCATCATATTTTGTATCACACTAGTACAACTTCATCACACAGGAGCTCAATGAATGCCTTTGAAGTTGAGGCTGACCTTCAGATCTGCTTTCCTCCTAGTCTCAAACACATCTAGTTTACTCAGAATCCTGTAGGTTTGAAACCTTTTAGAAGCAATGATCATGCACTCCTATCCAGATCCTGAAAGTGCTCACTTTAAGATCTTTATTTGGCCAAAATGTAACTGGTATGGCCACGTGGCTTGCTCTTGTTGGGGCTGCCAGCCCACACGGGCAGAGAGGAAAGGACGGGAAAGTAGTCACAGCACAGGTCTCTAACTTCGGATTTCCACCCGGAGGGTGCAATCGGCCCCCAGAACCGGGAGCTTCAACTTGAGGTCCCCCGGGGCTGTGGGTCTCAATTAGCATCTGGGCGCTGCCTAATACCAGATAGGATCTAAGCTGTCTGAAACTCCCTAACCTGGGTATCCCTATAACAATGGGGTATGTCTTTCCAGGTCTGATTTCTGTTAATGTGGCTATTGTTTTCAAAAATATTCATGGCAAGTCTTGAAGAAACATAGATTCTTGTTGAGAATCATGTTGTTGGAAGCATTTCTGTGCTATTGAAGACACAAGTCCAGGAAATTTAGCAAATCGTTCTGAATCTGAAGGTCAGTCCACTTCCTGCAACGTCCTGTGCACACCCTTGGGTGCCGCCTTCCTGCTGGAATTTTTGTGGGTTTGAGGCAGGACCAAGTATTTCTGCACCACCCACAGGTTTCATGCTCATTAGTCCCATTATAATTTGAGTCTTCCAGCGATGTACTTAGGAAGAGAAGAAGGAAAAGGCAGGAACTTCGTGATACTCAAGATTGCAAGTTGACTTGAGTGATAGGAATTTAAGAACCTGAAAGGGCATCATTGTTGTGTGCTTTGCTAAATTATGCTGAAGCCTGGAGAACTATCAAAAGCTTCTGTCTTGAAAGGGTTGCACTTAGACTAAAAATATTTCAGAAAACTTACTTGCCTTTGATGCTGTCAGTGATCCCTCCCAGGCTCTTAGAAAAAATCCCAACCTGGAAGCCAAACCGAAGAAACTCTCAGAGGCCAGCGACACATTTAAATTGGTGCCTAACAATCCTCTTTTGGAAGATCTATGAGTTTTCTGTGATTTGCATAAGCATGGAATTATTTGGGCACGTTAGGGAAGAGAATGGCCGTGGACAGCCTGGGGCAAAACACAAGCTGAAAAACACATTTGTCTCTTAGGAAATACTAAAAACATTAGCCAAAAACCAGCCACGGAGTGCACCGCGGCAGCTTGCTTCGGTGAACATCAGGATGAACTTGGGAGTCTCACGGGATCCTGGTGACCCGTGCTAATAATTTCCAGGGTGAAAACCGTGTGGCGTGGGGAGCGGAGGGCTTGCCAGTGGTTTGTTTGAAGACCCTAACACTGGACAGGTTCTCGGTGCCTAAGCGCAGCCGCTGCGGGCGGCCTGTCTTTGCAGCCCTGCGGCGCGTAAGCAAGGGCGCTCGTCGGGCTGCCGGGAGGCGCGCAGAGATGCGAGGCGAGGAGGCCACGGAGGGCCGCGCGGCGCGGAGACCGCAGTCCGGCGGCGCCTGGAGAGGACGGACGTGCTTCTCTGCTCGCAGGGGTGGCGTCCAGTGAGCAGCCGAGAGTAGCCCACTGTCTTTTCCTAGACCCGGGGCCCAATTTGCTCCTAGTGGCCGTTGGTGGCCCATCTGAAGGCGGGAGTCCCGGCTTCGCCCGCGGGCAGACACCTGCCACCACATCTGGCTTCGCTTCGCCCCGTTTTTGACCCGTCCTTTCCCTGCTACCTTTGTTTTCTTTTTGTTACATTTCTGTCAGGGCCTTGCATCTGCGTTTCTAATGTCAACAACTACTTTTATCACAGATAATAACTTCCTTTTAGGAAAAGCCATATCATCCTGCATGCATTTCAAATTACATTTTATGAACAAACACAGAAATATAGTCTTTGGCAGTATGAGCGGTGGAGTATATTTATAGCGATCTAAACTTAGGATGCGAGAGCCAAGAACCAAGTTGGTTGCAGTTTTCTTAATAATCTGTTTCTTGAGAGTGTTGTTACTTCTCACCAGAACTTAATTAAGTTCACGTTGGGATGTTTACAAAGTAAATTATGTGGTATGCCCAAACAAGCCATAAAAACAATTATCAAAACACCAGAAATTCTTCTTCTCTTTTTTTTTTTGTCTCTGGTTTGCTTTTTTTATTTATTTAAATTTTTTTTTATTGAGGGAAAACATGCATGTATGATTTACCATCTTTATCGTTTTTAAATACCAGTGGCAATAAATACATTTATATTCTTATTTTTTCTTCTCATCTTCCCCGCTCCTTGTTCCCTTCCACAGCCTCTGGTAACCACCCATTTAGTCTCTATTTTTATGAATTCCACTTTTTTTAGCTCCTACGTATGAGTGAGAACATGTAATATTTGTCTTTCTGTGTCTGGCTTATTTCATTTAACATAATGGCCTCCGGTTCCATCCAAGTTGCTGCAAATGACAGGATTTCATCCTTTTTATGGCCAGAGAGTATTCCATTGTGTATACGCACCACATTTTCCTATTCATCCATCCACTGACAGGCACTTAGGTTGATTCCATATTTTAGCCATTGTGAATAGTGCTGCAAGAAACATGAGATGTGGATGTCTCTTTGATATATTGATTTCCTTTCTTCTGGATACATACCTAGCTAGTAGTGGGATTGCTGGATCATATCGAAGTTCTACTTTTAGTTTTCTGAGGGCCCTCCACACTGTTCTGTATGGTGGCTGCACTAATTTACATTCCCACCAACAGCGTATGAGGTTTCCCCTTTCTCCACGTTCTCGCCAGCATTTATTATTTTGTGTCTTTTTGATATAAGTCATTTTAACTAGAGAAAGATGATATTGCATTGTGTTTCATTTGCATTTCTGTGATCAGTGATGTTGAGAATTTTTTGTATAGCTGTTGGTCATCTGTGTCTTCTTTTGAGAAATGCCTATGCAAATCTTTTGCTCATTTGTAATAGGATTTTTTTTGCTATTGAGTTATTTGAGCTCCTTATATATTCTTATTATTAATCCTTTGTCAGATGGATAGTTTGCAAATATTTTCTCCCATTCTGTGAGTTGTCTATTTACTTTATTCATTGTTTCCTTTGCTGCTAGACTGCCATGGCATCAGCCTAGCTCACAGCAACCTCAAACTCCTGGGCTCGAGTGATCCTTCTGCCTCAGCCTCTGGAGTAGCTGGGACTACACGCATGTGCCACCATGCCTGGCCAATTTTTTTCTATTTAGAAGTAGAGACGTGGGGTAGAGATGGGGTCTCACTCTTGCTCAGGCTGGTCTCAAACTCCTGAGCTCAAATATCCGTCCACCTCGGCCTCCCAGAGTGCTAGGATTACAAGCATAAGCCACCGCACCCGGCCTTGTGCAGAAGCTATTTAGCTTGATGTGATCCCAAGTGCCTGTTTTTGCTTTGGTTGCTTGTGCTTTTGAGGTCTGACTTAAGAAATCTTTGCCCAGCCCAGATCAATGTCCTAGAGCATTTTTCCAATGTTTTCTTCTAGTAGTTTTATAGTTTCATGTCTTATATTCAGTCTTTAATCCATTTTTATTTGATTTTTGTGTATGGTGAGACATAGGGGTCTAGTTTCATTCTTCTGCATATAGTAATCTAGTTTTCCCAGCACCACTTATTGAAAAGACTGTCCTTTCCCCATTGTAACTTCTTTGTCAGAGATGAATTGGTTGTAAATGCATGGATTATATCTGGCTTCTCTATTCTGTTCCATTGGTCTATGTATCTGTTTTCATGCCAGGACAATGATGTTTTGGTTACTATAGCTTTGTTATAAATTTTGAAGTCAGTTAGTATGATGCCTCTAGCTTTGTTCTTTTTGCTCAGGATTACTTTGGCTATTTGAGGTCTTTTGTGGTTTCATATAAATTTTAGGATTTTTTTTTATGCCTGTGAAGAATGCCATTGGTATTTTGATAGGGATTGCATTGAATCTGTAGATTGCTTTGGGTAGTAACCAGCAATTCTTCAAAGCTCTATAGTTTTCACAAACAAGACCATTAAATGTTCTAAAATTAGTTGTTTGTCAATAGACAGGCTGGAATAAAATTATAAAAAAATGTTGAGGAATAGAAGACAAACCTGACCTTCGCAGTTTCATGGCACAGGATTAAGCAAACCCCAGGGTGTCTGCTATTTTGACTGATTTATTGTTCTCTCATGGTGCAGCAGTGGGACCATGGGAGGGTTCCAAGTTCAGGTTCCAGGTTCTGCCACTGACTCACTATGGATTATCTAAATCTATCTGATCCCTGTTGCCCACGTAGATACAGAGGACCATCAGGAAGCTATTGACCAAAATGTGATTAAAATTAACTTCTTGTCTTATCACTCAAAGTGATAAGAATAATGATATATAACATATATTAATAATTATACTAGGCCGGGCGCGGTGGCTCAAGCCTGTAATCCTAGCTCTCTGGGAGGCCGAGGTGGGCGGATCATTTGAGCTCAGGAGTTCGAGACCAGCCTGAGCAACAGCGAGACCCCATCTCTACTATAAATAGAAAGAAATTAATTGGCCAACTAATATATATAGAAAAAATTAGCCGGGCATGATGGCACATGCCTGTAGTCCCAGCTCCTTGGGAGGCTGAGGCAGCAGGATTGCTTGAGCCCAGGAGTTTGAGGTTGCTGTGAGCTAGGCTGACGCCACGGCACTCACTCTAGCCTGGGCAATAAAGTGAGACTGTGTCTCAGAAAAAAAAAATAATAATTATACTATATATTATATATAATTTATGACATATTACATTTAATCTAGTGAATAGTCCTTCATAGCGGTGTGATATTGCCAATATCCTACGCTGAAAACTGAGCAAGTAAATCGTTAAAATTGAAAATATAAATGGTAAGTTTCTGATGTTTCTGGTTTTGAGCTGTGGCCCAGCAGATGATGGTCTCACAGCAAGTCTCAGTATGGAAACAGAATTGGCAGAACTAGTTCCATGTTTTAATCTCATGTTGATATAGTGATAGTTGAAGTGTAGACTTCCGTTCTCACTGCTTTCTTGATGCTGTGCAACTCACAGCAAAACGTGCATGAGCACAGGACACTGGAATGACCCAGATGTAGGCATCAGTCCTATTTAAAATGACACAGAGCTTGGAAGGCTTGTGCTGTGGAAATGAGAATTTAGATTTCAAGGGCTGATGGGCTGGTTCCCAAACCTAAGTGGGATTAGTGTTTGTTAGTAAAGCCTTAGAAATAAGAACCGATTATACCATCCAACGATACATTTTTACCTGCCTACTCTGCATCTTGGCTTCTCAGAATATAACAACTGGAATCTTTATTTCTTTTGTTAATTGTTCTGGGTAAATCTTTGTCGGTAAAGTCTGGAGGCTATTTGCAAGATAGTTGTTCTGCATATACTTTATCCCTGTTCTCCTAAAGGAATGAAGGCTTGGAACAGAGATAGAATTTGGATGGATGTTTACTCACAAAGAGCTCAATATCTAGAGGAAATATCTTTGTTCTGTTCTATGGTGTTTGCAAAGCTCGCTCCCTTCCTTCCTTCCTTCCTTCCTCCCTCCCTCCCTCCCTCCCTCCCTCCCCTCCCTCCCTCCTTCCTTCCTTCCTTCCTTCCTTCCTTCCTTTTCTTTCTTTCTTGACATAGTCTTGCTCTGTTGCCTGGGCTAGAGTATGGTAGTGCAATCATAGCTCACTTCAATCTCAAACTCCTGGGCTCAAGTGATCCTCCTGCCACAGCCTCCCAAGAAGCTGGGACTACATCGGCAAGCCACCACACCGGGCTGATTTTTCTATTTTCTGTAGATACAGGATCTTGTTATGTTGCCTAGGCTGGTCTTGAACTCCTGGCTTAAAACAATCCTCCCACCTTGGTCTCCCAAAGTGCTGGGATTACAGGAGTGAGCCATCACGCCCTGCCTTGTAAGGCACGTTCTTATCTCAGTTTACATTATATCATATTCTACAAAATAACCTACTTAAGGAACAAACAACCTTTATCAAATACTCATTCCACACAGAGTTCTGAGTTGGATGCTATAAGGAGACACAATGAAGTAAAGATGCAGCCCTGCCTTCAAGTTATTTCCTACCTACATAGTGGGAAAAGATAGAACAGGTGCATGTGAAAATACATAAAAACATATATATCAAAAAACATCATGTACATACTCGACTATATATATAAATGCTGCTGGGTGCTGAGTTGGAAAATTAAGTTAATCAAGTGGCTTGTGATGGAAATTTGGTTGAAGGGAAGCAGGTGGCTGGTAAGTTAAGATGGCACTACAAGGGCGATATTAGATAGAGCCTAGAAGCTCAGGTATTGGTCCTGGAATAAATCAGCTGTTTAATAAAGTTTCATTCCGACAGTTGCAGTTACTGATTGTACTTTCCTGGATATCCCAGTAGCAGCTCCAAGTTCAGTAAAGAAAGTCACAGGTGTTTCCAGTTTCCAGGTGCTTGGCTGCTGAGGGACTGCCAAGTCTCCGGTTGGGCTGAGTCCCTCTGAGCCTGGAACTTCTTTACCCAGCACTGGGCAGTCAAGGGAGCATTGAGGCTCGAGTCTCCATGTGGGTTTGGGGGGACATGAGAATTTCTAAAAAGAAGCTGGAATACTGAACTATTGGCCTGGCTACACTACTGTCATTCTCTAGGCTTGGAAGCCAATAGTTTTGGAAAGACAAAAGGCACCAGAGTTGGTGGCCAGAGGGTCAAGGATGGGGGGGGTTCAGGTCCCACTCTCACAGCTGGTCCTTGTGGATGGCACTGGACAGTTTCCATAAATCACAAATTAGGGTTTATATTAACACTATTAAGTGTTTTAATATTATTTTTCATACTCTTTGCAACGAGGAAGGAATTCAAGCTGTGTTAAGATCAATGCAAATGTAAAATGTGTTTTTATTCATCTAAAATCTGCCTTCAGAGAAATGATAATGTGTGTGGATACAAAAGACACACCAATGGGAAAATAAATTTTGATGTCCCAGAGTGGCTGGATAGATAAGTATTCAATTAAAGCAGGTACATGGTGGGGTGACTCAAGGTCAGACTTGGCACCCAAGGCCTTTGTCTTCTCTCTGTCACTTATCGTGTGTCTGAACTACTTGGCATCTAACTCCTCTTGGGGTCAGCTCCTTCATCTGCACAGTTCCTGGAACTCCCTCGAGGACAAAGGAGGCGATTGCATTTCAATAAATACTGTCACTGACACTCAGGGGCACCAGGGAGGTGCACGCTGCCGAGCCAGAAAGATGCACAAGGCAGGAGTCCCTCTCCAGCTCTCGCTGCACGGGGAGGCGGACACTTCAGGGACTGCAATCTCATTGTAGGAGCGCTCGAGAGGACGGGGGATTCTGTCCAGAAGAGACATGTGTGTTAAGACACTTTCCATAACCAGATAGGAAATGCGTGAGAAGAAGCGAGAGGCTGTAGCCAGTGTCTGATGAGAAATGAAGGTACCATGGCTGGCAGAGGGGCGATACTAATAAAAAAGTTTTTGGGATTTTATGTTGTTCTGACCTCCCCAGCTGGGCTGCGATGTGGGTTAAGTTTGCTCTTCTGTATTAATGAAAAAACAAATGTGCCAGGGAGGCCACACGGCTGAGAGCGGAGAAAACAAAAGGCGGGAGAGGAAGCTGAGTTTCCTGGACCCCTCTGGGAGCTGCTGCCGTCTCATCAGCCTCGTTCGATTGCAGAGGCAGGAACGGAGCCACGGCCGAAGTAAATGGTCCCGGCCACATGCCCGGCTTCTCGATAAGGCTGCGTGTGTCTGCGAGAGGCTTCTCGGAGAAACGCGGAAGGACTGACTGCCGGACTTGGGTCCTTTGTAGCCACATCCACGGAATCCGGGGCTTGTTCACGGTGTCTGCAGCTCCTTGTCCCAGCAAGCCTTGTTTTGGTGCATACTGTGTTTCTCTGCTCATGGCAGGCCATGGAGGGCCGGTCCCCGGCACCCTAGAATCAAAGTACCGCACACGTGTCCTGGCTTAGACGGAGTGGCACTGTCCTTTACGTTTGTAAAACGCTGTGTAACCACGGTCCTGCTGTGTAAAATCACTTTCCTCTAGATGGAGAATTTTGACTTGAAGTGCAGGAGAGAAACCAAGTGAAGAGAGTTCACTATTACTGTTGGTAAGAGTCTGGATTCGATCTTGTCTGTTGTATTCAAATTCAGTAAAGACTTTCTGGGTGCACAGCACAGAGAGAAAGGCTGCCAAGTGCTGCTGCGGGGTTTCAAAGATAATTTGTTGATCATAGCTCGCTGCAGCCTCTGAACTCCTGGCTCTAGTGAGCCTCCCACCCCAGTTTCCTGACCACAGGCGCATGCCACTGTGACTGGCTATTTTTTTTTTTTTGTAAAGATGAGGTCTTGCTATGTTGCCTGGGCTGGTCTCGATCTCCTGGCCTCAAGCAGTCCTCCCCTTGACCCGGTTCCCAGGCCGCCCAAAGTGCTGGGATTACAGGTGTGAGCCACCATGCCCTGCTGAGAAATATCATCTTCTGATAGATTTTTAAATATATCCTTAGAAATCTATTGCAAGATTATTTTTATTCCATAAAATGAGTTTTAAAGTGACTCTTTCATTCAAAAATGGGAAAGAATCAATGCCTCTAGTTCTATCCCTCTTTGGGCCCTTGGCAGAGTTCGCTGGGTTAAAATGGGGCTATTTACCTGCTTTAGATTGTGTGTGGTGGGTTTTTTTTTTCCTTAATGATTAAATAACTTTTCATCTCTTGAAGGCTCCATGTTCATTGCCGGTGGGCAGCTGAGTGTTTATCTTTTGCTGCTTCTGGGCAATCCATCCCACTGCTTTCCGTGCTTTCGAGTGGTATGAGAAAGCCATTAGTGTTGGCGGCGAACATCGGCCCGTGACCCGCCTGTTTGTATACCTACTGTAACTTGGTTTGCTTGCATTTCTGAGATTGGTCAAAGCAAATATATGTACAATCTTGAGATGACTGTGTATAAACCAAAACAGCTTTTGTCAGGATTGCTGATAATACATTTCTTCAGACAAAAGCCTTGAGGAAAACTAGCACTGATGTTAATGGAAGGAATTTCTTAAAAGCTTAAGAGGAACTATAGGACTTTTGTGCTGCCTCCCACTTACCCCTTTATCCTGAAAGATGTGGGGTGGGGTCCTCCTCCCTCAACTTAAGTGCACTGCAGGGCAGTTTGCTACTATTGTGTGCAAACTCTAACTCCAGTGCTTTGTGTTTATTGACACTTAAATATTCTAAAATAAACATTACTTGCATTTGCCCATTAGATAGTGCAGGTGGCATCATAAGGTAGAAATATTTGGTTTTAAATAAATTATATATGCTAAAAATTTCAATAAATATGTGAATTTAATTATCAGACCAAACTATATAAGACATTTAACAAATTGTTTTCTAGGGATGGTATTAGACAAAACTTTAGAAAAATCACACTGATATTGTTTTCTTATTTAAAAAAAAAAAACTTCTGGCTCCAGTAACATAATACCTCTATTTCCAGAATGCATTGCTCATATTTTATGGTGGTGAGGAATCTGATCTAAATTAAAGGGAAGGCCAACCACCACCGATTCCAGAAATCATATAAATAGATTGTTGCTAGTGGTTGGCTTCACTGTTTGGGGAAAAAAAGTAAAAAAAAAAAATTTTAATGAACACTGTCCCTTCCATATCAATTGTTTATTACAACAGTGCAGGCCATGTTGTAGAAGACATAGTCGTTCATTCTTGGTCCCAGGCTCTGTCGATAAAAGCAAGGCCACATTCTCCAAGGTGCTGTCTGCTTTGGTGCAGGTGGACTCAGGACCCCTGTTCTCATCCCTGGAGAGCCTCTCTTTTTCGTAGGCATTTCTCCCTGACTGCCGCCAGTGTTTCCACGTCAAGAAGAAGGCGGAATTTCCTTAGAGCTCTTCTTACCAACACTAGCTGTCAGACAAATTCCCGTGGAGTCACGCCCTGCCGCACTCAGCAGAACTCCAGCACGTTGCTCAGATTCTCCGCATTGCACCTGCTGTTCTGTGGGTGTTGTTTCTCTAGGTGCTAAAGAAAGGATTTTTGCCTCAGGTCAGCACAAACTGCTGCCAGGAAAGAGATGGTCCCTTCTTTATTTGCAATTTGGTAGCCAGGCTGCCGATTTGGCCTCGTGCAGAATGTGTAATTCCTTCCTTTCTTTTCTTGCTGCATTGGCTTGTGTCTAAATGATGCCAATTTTCTACTTCATATTTATAGTTACATGTTTGCCTTCTTCCTCTACTATGTTTTAATACCTTCAGGATGACATAATTTCTTCCTTTTTTTTAAATTTTTTTTTTTTTGGTTGAGACAGTGTCTCACTCTGTCACCCAGGATAGAGGGCAGTAGCATCATCAATCACAGCTCACAGTAACCTTCAACTCTTGGGCTCAAATGATCCTGCCTCCTGCCTCTGCCTCCGAGAAGCTAGAAGCTGGGACTACAGGCACACGACCACAACACCTGGCTAAGTTTTTCTATTTTTAGTAGAGACAGGGTCTTGCTCTTGCTCAGGCTGGTCTTGAACTCCTGACCTCCAGCAATTGTTCCACCTCAGCCTCCCAGAATGCTAGGATTACAAGCATGAGCCACCATGCCCGGTTGATTTTTAAATTTTTTTTGTAGAGATGGGGTCTTGATATATTGGTCAAGCTGATCTTGAACTCCTAGGCTCAAGCAATCCTACTGTTTTGGCCTCTCAGAGTGCTAGGATTACAAGCATGAGCCACCATGCCTGGTTGATTTAAAAATTTTTTTTTTGTAGAGATGGGGTCTTGATATATTGCTCAAGCTGATCTTGAACTCCTGGGCTCAAGCAATCCTACTGTGTTGGCCTCTCAGAGTGCTAGGATTACAAGCATGAGCCACCATGGCCAGCTAGATTGACATGATTTCTTATTCAGTTTCAAATCTTCCATAGTATGACCACAGTGTTTTGCACACAGTATGCTCTCAACAAATTTTGTTGAATTCAAGTGTGCATTAAAAACGATTGCCTAATATAGTAGGCTTTGTTCGTTATTAGCAATTTTAAAAGAGGGTCATCCTGTTTTGATACCTTATTACATCTGGAAGGGGTGTGTTAATGGAAAGAGGCCTCTTTTCCTCAGGGGTTGGAGTTCAGAGACCCAGAAGTTTCTTCTCTGTTCTGAATAGGTCATGGTTTACTTTTATTCCAAACACAATCCATGTCAAACTGATGTTCAAAGCCCTGTCTCTTTGGGATCCTGCCCCCTTTTCTTTCCCCTCTGCCCTTCCTCCAACGCATTGCTGCTGCTCCTTGTGCTTGAGACCAACTCTTGGCTCCATCATTAGATTATTACAGTCTTTAAATTGGAGCTAAAAAAAGGCTGCAATTTTTTTTTGTTACCGTGGTAATCTGCAACAGAATAGCTTCTATCCAATATTATGCTAAATGACTATCTGTATTGGGAAGTGGTTGGGAGGAATTCACAATAAATATAATAAATAATGAAATTATATAGAATGTTAGAAGATAATGAATGCTATAAAAAAAGAGAAAGGAAAAAGCAAAGAAGGAAGAAGTGTAGGGCAGGGTAAGAGGAGTGTTTGAGGAAGGGGGTGAGGAAGTTGCAGGTTTAAATAGGATGATGAGAAATCGCTCATGACAATGTCAGATTTGAACAAAGTCATGAAAGGAGTGAGGGACTGAGCCCTGGGGTCTTTGAGGGCAGGGCATTCACAGGGACGACAGACCCCAGGGGTGTGTCCGAGGAACAGGGGGCAGTCGCCGTGGCTGGAGCTGAGACAGTGGAGCTGAGGCCACGGTGGTCACAGGAACCCAGATCACATGGGATGGATGACAGTGGCAATGTGCCAGCAGGGAGATCTTTCAGGGGACCAGAGCAGCCGTCCAGGCAAGAGTCAATGGGCTCTGGACCAGAATGCCAGCAGCAAGGTAGCGAGAAGTGGTCAGAGCCAGGATGGCTTTGAAAAAAGAGACGAGGGAAATTCCTGACGGATGGAACTCAGGATGTAAGAGAAACAGAGGAGTCTAGAATGAGTCCAGGAAGACTAAAGTTTAGGACAGGTGACTGCAAGGATGGAATTGCCACTAACTAACATGTGAGAGGTTGTGGCTGCAGCTGGGAGGCTCTCAGTTGGGTGGTGGACGTGCGGTGTGAGAGGTGTATGGACACTCACATGGAAATGATGGCTGAGCTGTGGATGCACAGGCCTGGAGGCCAGGACAGGGGACAGGACTGGGGATCGTCATTTGGGAGTCACTGGCCAGTGCGTGGTATTTAAAGCCACGAACTTGGATGGGATCTCCAAGAAAGTAAGTAGAGGCAGAGGTGAAAGGAAGACTAATCACTGAGCCCTGGGGGTGCTCTGGGACTCAGAAGTCAGGAGGGACAGGGTTGCGATGGCTGTTCATGACTCGTCCTGGGGTGTCCATGGGCGCGGGAGGCGGTTTCTGCGAGGGAGGAGCTCAAGTGGCCGGAGGAGGAGAGAGGGTGGGTGACGGGGGTGGTGGGCACGGGGAACACTGTCACCTGTGCATTGGAAACGCTCAGGGAAGAGAGGAGCAGTGTTGTAGCAGGTGTCCCCGGCCAGGGCTTGATGCTGTTAGAAAGGTGGAGACAATGAAGGGTGACGGCAGGGTGTGAGGTTTGCAGGGGAAGGAGGGAGGGCTGCGGAAGTGGTGGGGAGGGTCCAGCAGGCCCCGTGCACCCCAGCTCTGGTGTAACGGGGGCGTCGAATGGGGAACAGCCAGGATGGAGAGGAGGGGACGCAGTGTCCTCAGGCAGAGATGATCTTTGTCAGAACAAGGACAAGGGACCGTTTGGAGCTTCGATTTGGGATACAGGGCATTTTGTTTTTACATGACCAGGACGATGGCCCAGTGGAAGGGTGTCAGGGGTCAGGAACGGGCGGGAGAAAGTTCAAAGTGTGGGTTGTGCACAGCTGTCTTGGCATGGCCAGGAGGCTGCAAGGAGGGACTTGGGGACAGGGACGAAGAGCGTGAATACTAACATGCAGCACTTGGCACAAGTCTGCTATGTCGTAAGTTCCCAGAAGACTTCAGCTTTTATTCGTTCTGTCACCAATCCATGCATTATTGAGGTAAAGGATATATTAGAAAAGAATCAATAGCAATACTTCTAATTTCCAATCTGTTCCTAAGCTTTGCATTCAATCAATGTTAGCAAAACCTACGTTAGCTCCAAGGATGAGATAAAACCATTTGCTGATCTAGGTATCATCCTAAAAAGAGTTGAGAGCTATAAAATTCAGGCAAGTTTTGACTTTTCAATAATGCTTATATATTGACTTGCAAAACCAATATTAGAACATTTAAAAACCCACACATAAGGGAAGAGGTTTTATTTTTGCATTTCCCCTTTGAGTGGACATTTTTTTTTAAACTCACAACTTTACAAGGTATTTGGAAGAACACAAAGGTAAGAAACACATAATCTCTGTTCTGGTCTTTTACAGAGAGGTCTTCTGGTATAGCAAACAGTATCTTACTGTAGTTAATGTTATGAGAAATAGAACACCTCCCCAGAAACCTTCTCGCACCCTAGACTCAGAGTTCTTGGGCCCAGAATCTCATCTGGTAGATTTTGCTACTTAGGTAAACTCGTAGCCTCAAGAGGGATGAGAATGAAGTCTTTTGAGTTTAAAAGTGGATTAAAAGGTATTCTTGAGAGGGTTAAGCCTGTCTCTGTTCAGTAAAATTTTTAAGCTATTTTCAAATCTCCATGACGACTGCGATATTCTCTTTCCCCATTTATGATTTTGGGTTGCACGTGCGTGTCCAGCTAGTGCCTTGCAGAAGAGGACATCTCTCAGTCACACAGCCCAATGATGGCAAAGTGTCACACCTAGTTGCAGGAGCAGCATCTTCCTTTGCAAGGACACCTTACATCCAGAATGTCTTGATGGGGCTCTCGATGGATCTGTAAATTGCTTTGGGTAGAATTGTCATTTTAGCAATATTAATCCTTCCAATCCATGAGCATGGGACATCTTTCCAGATTTTGGTGTCCTCTTCAATTTCTGTCATCAGCGTTTTACAGTTTTCCTTGGATAGATCTTTCACTTCTTTGCTTGAATTGATTTCTATTTTATATTCCTTGTAGCTATTGTAAATGGGATTGCCTTCTTGATTTCTTTTCCAGACTGATTGCTGTTAGTGAGTATAAATGCTACTGATTTTTGTATATTGATTTGGTATCCTGCAACTTTACAGAATTCGTTTATTAGTTCTAACAGCTTCTGGTGGGGTCTTTAGGTTTTTCTAAGTTTAAGGCCATGTTGTCTGCAGATAAGGTTAACTTGATTTTTTCCTTCCCATTTGGATGTTCTTTATTTCTTTTTGTTGCCTACTTGCTCTGGCTAGGACCTCCAGTGTTGAAAAAAAGGGGTGAAGTGGGCATCCTTATCTCTTCCAGACCTTAGACAAAAGGTCTTCAATTTTTTTCTCTCATTTCCTTTGAAGTCTTTGATCAATGTCATCACCTTCCCATCGAGGTGTGTCCTGACCATCCCATTTCATTTTGCAAGGTGACCCCTAGCCACAGCCCCACTCCCCTTGACGCTCCTGCTCTCCCATAACTGGCTTTCCTTTCTCCCGGAGCGCTTAAAACCTCCTGGCGTGTGTCAGATCGGGACGCTTGTCTGTCTGCTCGCTGGGGCACCGCTGCACGAAGAGTAAGGGCTGGGCACACACCGTGAGCTCTGTGACTGGGGGACCGGCCCCCACCTCTTGAGGGGCAAGGGAGGGGCCTGGGCCGGCAAACCCACGGAGAGGGCAGCACCTGGGAAGCTGGTCAGACCGTGCAAGGGGATGTACGTGCAGGAGCCAAGTGAGGCTGGGGCGTGCAGGGCCACATGGGCCCTGGAAGGAGCTGGGTGCAAGCTAAAGGATTTGGATTTTGTCTTGAAGGCCCAAAGAGCCTTGGAGGGGCCAGGCATGGTGGCTCATGTCTGTAATCCTTGCACTCTGGGAGGCTGAGGCAGGAGATTGCTTGAGCTCAAGAGTTGGAGACCAGCCTGAGCAAGAGTGAGACCCGTCTCTACCAAAAATAGAAAAATTAGCCAGGCCTGGTTGTGTACACCTGCAGTCCCAGCTACTGGGGAGGCTGAGACAGGAGGATCACTTGAGCCCAGGATTTGGAGGTTGCAGTGAGCTATGATGACGCCACTGCACTCTACTAGGGGTGACAGAGCGAGACCCTGTCTCAAAGAAAAAAAAAAAGCATTGGAGGCTGTTTTCCAAGGAAGCAACAGCAACAGATCAGAAGGTTGGCAAAGTGGCGCAGGCAGGGATGAGACAGGACAGGAAGGCGGGTGAGGAGGCTGCTGCAGGAGCATGGGGAGGTTCTGTGTGGGACCCTCCCTCTGTCCTGCTCCCAAAGACGCTGTTCTGGAGCCCGGCTGGCCGCGCCTCCCGAGCTTCATCCCTCCTACGGTTTCCTTGCCCCTCACTTCGAGTTTCAGCACCTTAGCACGGCCTTGGTGATTTCACCGGCCTCTCTCTAGCTCTTCTGTCTTTTTTTTTTTTTTTTGAGACAGAGTCTCACTCTGTTGCCCAGGCTAGAGTGAGTGCCGTGGTGTCAGCCTCGCTCACAGCAACCTCAGACTCCTGGGCTCAAGCAATCCTGCTGCC
The DNA here is from genome assembly GCA_008750895.1 of Mirza zaza. Classification (NCBI taxonomy): domain Eukaryota; kingdom Metazoa; phylum Chordata; class Mammalia; order Primates; family Cheirogaleidae; genus Mirza; species Mirza zaza. Next base: position 75,270 of record VSMD01035096.1, read on the forward strand.
TCAGCCTCCCAAGTAGCTGGGACTACAGGCATGTGCCACCATGCCCGGCTAGTTTTTTCTATATGCATTAGTTGGCCAATTAATTTCTTTCTATTTTTTTAGTACAGACAGGGTCTCACTCTTGCTCTGGCTGGTCTCGAACTCCTGACCTCGAGCAATCTGCCTGCCTCGGCCTCCCAGAGTGCTAGGGTTCCAGGTGTGAGCCTCCGCGCCCGGCCAGGCTCTTCTGTCTTGAGTCTTCCGTGTCCCCTTTTCCTGGACCGTGGGATCCAGTTAACAAACAGACAAATAAGATCAAACCAGTCAACCAAAAGCCCTCAACTGTGTTTTTGGAGAACGCATCAAATCCACGTGATGGGTTAACATTCTGACACTATCATATATATCTGACACTATCTCACTTAAATCCTCAATGCATCCTGCCAAGCCAGGGGCTCTTAGTGTCCTCTCTTGCAGGAGATCTGTATGGCTGGATAATCTCAGCACAGAGAGGTTAAGGAACTTGCTTGAGGTCACAAAGCTAGTCAGGGGCAGAACTCGGATTCAAGTCAGGTTTGTCTGACACCAAAAGCCTTGTAATTCCCAGAAACTGTGGAATCCCCTGAGTCTTGTATTTATCCTTTTATCGTTGTCACGCTAAATTGTCATAGATTCATTTACATGCCTACCTTTCCTTCTAGATCATGAATTCCTTGAGGCCAAGGTTGTTTCCTACTCACAGGGTGATCACACATCCCAGAATGATCCAAGCTTACCCTGTGGTTCCAGCATGAGCTCCCTCTCCCCCTCTTACACGTGTCCTGGATTGAGTGAGAAGTTACCTGGCTGCCCACTTACTCATCCTTGTCCCTCAGCACACATACGTAGCTCCTGGTGCACAGCAGGTGCTTGGCCACATTTTTGACTACAGACAAGGAGCTGTTATTCTGTGCTGGCCGCGTAGGGACCAGATTCTCACGTTAGTCATTGGAGTCTGAGCAGGAGAAAGAGGATGGGGAAAGGTGAGACCACGTTGATTTCTTTACCTGGCAGAACTCTCAGTGGCAAATCTCGTCGTCACCTGTCGCTGCTCGGTTGCCCCACGGATGTGTGCAGTAGCCTGGACCCAGGCGCTCCTGTCGCCGCTGAGCGAGGACTTGCGACGCGCTGCAGAGAGCTGTTAGTGCCTTCCGCGTCTTCGGTTTTCCAGTCACGGCTGCACATTTCCCGGGTGGCTGCCGGCCAGGACTGAGCCTGGCGCGACGGCAGGGCCCAGGTGGGCCACCTCTGGCTGGGACTTTATCGGCTCTGTGTCGTGGTCAGGCGCTTCCTGCCAGTCCTGCTCCTGTCCCCTTTCCCCGGAGTCGGATGCGCCATGATCAGGCTCCGCTGCCGCATTCCGATCGGCCCCTCCCCTTCCCAGTGTCCCTCCCCAGTAAGCCTCCTGCACTCCTGCCTTGCATCCACTGCTTCCAAGGACCCAACTGAAGCAGCAGGGCTGCGCGTGGGCCGGGAGGGAGCCGGGAGAGGGTGTTTGGGACTGGACGGCTCCCTGCCTGGAGCGAGGCCCAGCCCGCTGGCACGAGGAGCGTGGACGGTCTCGCACACAGCCGGACTCAGAGGCCAGGAGTTGCAGTGGTGGTGGCTCAGAAGCGTGTGCCGGTGGAGGGGAGAGCCCGGCTGGAGCGTGGGCTCAGGCGTCTGAGACGTCAGAGAGAAGAAGGGCCGTGGGGACGGTGGGACTGGCTGGTGGCTGCCCAGGTGCATGGCTCCCCTCAGCGGGGGGGCGGAAGGCTGTGGCCCGTCAGGGAGCAGCTGAAAGCAGCAGCGAGGAACAGGGGGCTTCTCGGAGCCAGGCCCCACCCACCCCGTCAGGGCAGAAAAAGCAAAAGACCGAGCTCAGCATTTAACAGACAAGCCTGTTTCAAAGACGGTGCTGGGGCCAAGGTCACAGCCCTGTGGTGGGAGGGGCAGCTGTGTGGGCACCGCGGCATTTTGACTCCTCAGATGCCTCTAAGCCCTTGGAGCCCGCAGAGGGCCCCGCCCCTGCTAAGAGCCAGAACCCTGTGGGGGACACCGCCGCAGGGCCCTGTCCCCACAAGCCAAGGAGACCTTCCAGGCTCCTCGCCTGGGTGCCACAGTGCCGCAGGTGCGTCACAGCATCACGGAGCCGGGAATGTTTCGGGGAGCCTGGCGGGCTGGGGAGAGGCCGTGCCTCTCCTGAACTGTGAAGCATGAGCTGTGATGCACAGGAAGGACTTGGGGCGGATTTGGGGATGTCTGGTCGAGGGGGTGGTGAGGGACAGGGTATGGACTCGGGAGCACTTTCCCAGGATGGGACTTCACACCCCCGCAAAGGCAGCAGAGGACGGGGCGAAACTGAGGCTTGGGTGGTTCCAGAAGCCGGGGAGGCGCGTGCTGATGGGGTCGTAGGGAAGGGTTGCCAGGCTCAGGGAAGAGGACGCGCTGAGGGTATGCCGCGGGAGGACCCGCCAGAGAAGAACAGTGTCGTGCGGGGAGACCCAGAGAACACGCCACGCACATGCCCTTAGGGTGCTGGTGGTGGCTGTCCTCTGCAAGCCACGCCTGGGCCTGGGCGAGGCTGTCCCCAGGCTGCGTCACTGGATAGCAGTGGCGGTGGGGCTCCCGTGAGCACGCTTCTTAATACATCCAACCAAAAACAGGAGCAGACGTCCAGGGGCCGAGGGTGGTTGCTCTATTGAACATTCACGATCGCTTGCCTAATTTCAGGACCTGAGACGGTTTCAGACCCGGAATCTACTGATTGGAAAGGTGGCCAGGTGCCCAGGTGGAAGGACCAGCAACACCACGGTAGGTCCACCAGAGCGTGATGCCCTTGTTCTTCCCCAAAGACCATTTATTCAGGTGTCTCTACTCTGGGGACAGTTCCCAGATGCTTCGAGGATTACTGGGCATAGGTTCTGCACAGGCACTCATACCTTGCAGTCTGGAAGTATCATTATAACCCCACGTATGGGGTGATATGTGATATAAATCCCATGCAGTGGCATAGGGGACGCAGGCAATAAGTGGAATTTTGGAAACAGTCCAGTTTATAGTGGGTTCACTGGGCTCATGGACCATCCGTCTCTCCAGGCTCTGAATGCATCCTGGGCTCGACATTCTTGGCAGTTGACATGACCCCGCCATGGAGTCCTTGGTTAAGCTTTGGTCATAATGGGGAGGGCCAAGTGGAAGCTACTGCAGTTATTCCTTTTGGCCAGATAGTAAGATTAAAACAATACTAAATCCTGGGAGTAGAGAGATGGCAGAGATTAATGTCACTCACAAAAATCTCAATGATATAAGGGTGGTAGTGGCTATCCTATCTTTATTTCACCAATTGGATCTAGAAGAATGACTGCAGACTACCAAAAGTTCAACTAAGTCGTACCCCAATCACAGATGCCGTGACTGATGAGTGTGTCTGCCACAGCAGAGCAAGGTGGCCTCAGGGACCCATGTGCAACCACTTATCTGGCAAATTCTTCCTATCCCAATCGAGAAGAGGCTCAGAGACAGGTAATATTGACATGGAACAGCCACCAAGAGCATCGACTATTTTGTACCCAGGCTGTGTGAACTGTCTCATCCATTTTGCCATAATATAGTCTGAAGAGATCTGCAGCACGTAGTTATTTTTGAAAACCATGGATCACACAGTGATCCATGACATTGAAGACACTCGTTGCCCAGGCAGGACAGGCAAGAGGTGGCTAGAATGTTGCAGGCCTTGAGAAGAAACATGTGCCCCAGAAGTTGAGAGACAAACCTTAAGATCTCGGGACTTGCCACTTTGGTGCAGTTTTTAGCAGCCCAGTGGTGAGGGACAGGCTGGGATGTCACTTTCCAAGTGAGAGATAAATCATTGCCTCTTGCAGCCTCCCCACTCCCCACAGACGAAGCCATGGCCTGGGAAGCCTGCTTGGTCTCTGGAGGTGACTGCATTCCACACCCAGAATTTTGTCCTGGCCCAAACGCCAGGGGACAGGAAGGCTGCCAGCTTTGAGTGGCAAGGGCTCTAGGACAAGTCTAGTTTGGGGCACAAATAGCCCTGCTGCTGGGGCCTGAAAAGCCAGAAGAACATAGTGTGAGAGATGTCGGTGGTGAGAACAAGGCTTGCCAATAGCATTAAGTCTAAAATACTGATGTCCATACCTTAATTAAAAATACTTTATTGCTAAAAAGTGCTGAGGATCATCTGAGCCTTCAGTGAGTTGTAATCTTCTTGCTGGTGGAGGGTCTTGCCTTGTGCCCATGGCTGCGGACTGATCAGGGTGGTGGTGGCTGAAGGCTGGGGTGGCTGTGGCAATTTCTTAAAATAAGACAACAGTGAAGTCTGCTCCATTGATTGACTCTTCCTTTCACAAAAGACTGCTCTGGAGCATGCGATGCTGTCAGATAGCGTTTTACCCACAGTAGAACTTTCAGAGTTGGAGTCACTCCCTTGAAACCCAGCCACTGCTTTATCAACTCAGTTTATGAAATGCTCGAAACCCTTTGCCGTCGTTTCAGCAATGTTCACAGCGTCTGCACCAGGAGTAGATTCCATCCCGAGAAACCACTTTCTTTGCTCATTCATAAGCAGCAGCTCCTCATCCATTCAAGAAGTTTGATCATGAGATTGCAGCATTGTGGTCACATCATCAGGCTCCGCTTGCAATCCCGGTTCTCTTGCTGTTTCCACCCCATCCGCAGTTCCTTCCCCCACAGAAGTCCTGACCCCTCACGGTCATCCTCGCAGGCTGGAATCAACTCCGTCCACTCTCCTGTGAATGTTGGCGCTTTGACCTCCTCCCATGAATCACAAATGTTCTAAATGGTATCCAGAATGGCGAATCCTTTCCAGAAGGTTTTCAATTTACATTGCCCAGATCCATCAGAAGAATCACTCTAAGGCAGCTATAGCCTTACCAAAAAAAATGCCTTTCTTAAACAATAAGACTTGAAAGAGTGAGGGAAATTTAAAACAGCTGATGAAGGGGAGAGACGAGGAAAGAAGAGGGGCAGACCTGAGGCCAACTGCAGTGACAGGGGCTGTGGATTGTCCCACTAACTTCCTTTTTTAAGTTTCTTCTGGGAGGAGAGCCTCACTGGATCTCCAGAGAAGCTGCTTCAGAAACGTGCTGGGAGAAGGACACCCATGTGGTGCGGGGGCAGACGAGGCAGCATTAAAGAGAACAGCTCAGGTCTTCACTGGAGAAAGAACTTTCCTGGCAGCTGCAAGGCGTGCGGGCAGCGGACACAGCCTCCGCTGCAGTGTCTAGAGGATCTTCCTTTCTTTTGAGCCAAGACCACACTTTTCCTGGGCAGCTCCCAGCTAATGAGCGAGCACAGCGATGGTCCCAAGGCCACGTCTGTCCAGTGTGGGACTCCTCCAACGGGCAAGCTTGGCTCCAGCACTGCCCACCAGCTTAGCCTGACCTTCTCCGGGCTCACCACACCTGAAACTCTCTCTTTTCTGTCTGGTCTTCTACCATCGTTCCTTTTATAAGCATTAGATCTCCACCGTGGTCTGAAGGCTTTCCGTGCCTGGGCAATCTTCATTCCTCCTGATACTTTTTTTTTTTTTTTTTTAACAAATGTTGCTGCCTCCTCCTTTCAAAAATCTCTTATGCTTCTAGCTCAAATTCCTGCTTTCTTAGGAACCAACAGATGTGATGCTTTAGTGAGCTGGTCGGAGTCCGCTTAGCCACAGATAAGGCGGTAGGACGCAGTAAGTGGCTAGCAGGGCACGCTAACACATGGAAATATTTATGTCCATTTAAAAAGCTGATTCACAAAGTAGTACCAGATTTTCTCATTACAGTTTTTTTTTTTTTTTTTTAAATTCAGGGGCTTTTACAGTTACAATATTCTGGAAGTTGAAAAGGAAAACTAAATTGAAGATAAATCTAAGTTAATTACAGATGCAAAATTTTTGTTTTAAACATAAGCATCTACCCTGCGTTCTCACCCAGAGTTCTTACCCAGCGCTCTGCGAATGGCATGCAGGCCCTTCTTGCTTTTTATGGAACTTGCTTTTTATATTTCTGAAGCAGCTAAATTCAGGGGCAACAAAACCAAACAGGTCTCACATTTAGATCGAGCACCTTCCCTGGCTGAGCCACTTCCTCTTGGGTGCTTGACTGTCCCTGCAAATCAAAGACAGGCGTGGGCACACTCCTTGCCTCCACAGCAACGCCCCCTGCCCTTCCGGCTCCCTAGCAGCACGCGTGGCACTGCGGCTCGTACGCTGATGAGGCTCAGATGACGACATCATCTTGGCGGCTACCATTTTCGACAGTTGAGATCCTTAGCAACAGCCCGATTCTTTGGACTCTCAGAAGTCACGTGGGTCCTCGCAGTGCTCCAGACAGGGCGGAAGTGGCGCCTCTTCTCTGCGTCTTCATCCTGGCACTTAGTGAATGAAACCCATTCTCCAAAATAACCTTCGTTCAAGGAACGTAATTTTTTACCGAAGTTTCCGTACTTGGATTCCCATCACCTAGCTGCCCCCCTTGACAGCTTTAAGCCATTTACTTTCAGATTTCTTGCATCTTTATCCGCATTGCTCCCCTTTTCTTTAATAACCTGTCTTCTCAGGCCTTAGGTTCCAGCCAAGACAACGTCTCCCGCATGCCTGCCTCCTTCCTCCTCTCCGGGTGCGGGCATCACCCGACTGTTGCCAGGCATCCTTGTTTCACCTGCGCCGCCGCCAACCTCGGATTCCTTCTTGGCAACATTCCCTCTAAAGTCCTGCTCTGACAGCGTCCAGGTGATTTCTTCTTCTGCAGTCATTATCTTAACTCTCCTTCGTCAGAGCTTGTTTGTGCGAGCGTAGTGACACACGTCGCCAGGCAGCATGTCCCCACTCGACGGAAGCCACTGCGCATGGACCGATTTCTTCTGTTTTACAGAGCTGTAGGCGAACCGCCCCACCTTCCTTACCATCACAAGTGCGTGTGAATAAAGGAGAATTTGAAAATCATTACCTTAAATGTCAGGATTGAAGGAATGATTTAGCTTCTTTGTGACTTTTACTCTGTTGTTTGCTGTCAGAGCTAAGGGCTGCATCTGAGTTAGCAAATAACTCTGCCGTAAGTAACAAGGGTTTGGACCAAAGTTGTCCTAATACCTTTCCCGGGCTGAAGGGCCGGCCGCTGGTTCCCCTTCGGTTCGAACACACCTGTGGGAACACACACGAGGAAACCGCTCCGCTTGCAATTCATGACGAGCCGTGTATGTGGACACATTCACTTCTCGTCCACTGAGCTGGCATCTGGCATGTTCTTTGCTGCCTTTTTGTTCCCAGGTCCTGGTACTGTTGAAATTAGATAAATGTTTATTCCTAGATTTTCATTTTTGGCCTTTGTTTCATGCAATGCTGTCTAGTTCTTCACACCAGAACCGTCTGAAAGGCAACTGGGAGTTTAACAGCGATGAAAGAAAACCAGATCACAGCACATTACCCACAGCTATAACATCTGCATTTGGGAACAGGAGGCAACAGTTTCAAACATTCTGTCAACTGCAATTAGAGGAAGTGATAGATTATTCATAAGAAGACAGTGAAGTGATGTATGACTGCAATTCACACATTGCCTTGCCTGGTTTTTTGTTCTTTCAATAAAAAGGTCACAATCAGAGTGCCTGTTAGCATAAGTGCTCAAAGGCTATCTTAGCTTTTCTGTCTCTGCTAATAATTATTGCATTGGGCAAGGACGAAACTGGATTTGTATGTTGTGATCTGTTTCAGAGCAGGAGAGGAAATGTTTTGGTCTTCCTGGGAGTCACTCCTCTGTGAGCCAGTTAAAATCCTAATAGGCAACACGTAGGGGGACATCCCACTGAGAACTGTTTAATTGGTGACCTGCCTTCTCCCATCCTGATTATAAAGCAGAGCTATATTTTGAAGCTTTTAGGCTGCAGACAACCTCTTTTCAATCTCAATCCCTGAATCCTAACGTGACTAACTAATTTTTCGTTTTTATAAGTGTATAGAAGCTGCTCCAAAACTTAGATTTCATTAACTAGTACCTTTCCAAAAAACGTTTTGAATGCTTGCTTAACGTTTTCAATATTTTTCTTTTCTTGGCTAAAAAACAGTTTAAAAAAAGACTGTCAAACCAATATTTTTTTCCTAGAAATATTTACTGTGGCAGGTATTATCCTCTCCTTGCTTTCTGGCAAAACTCCAATTTTGTTTGGGAGTCTACCCCTCACCCGTGCCAGTGAGAGTTGAACCTCGACTAGCCTAGGGGTTCGAGGCAGTGTTGTTGGCAGCAATTGGTTTTAGGGTAGGTGCAACCCTTCTCTGGATGACCATGTGCATGGGACGATCTGTTGGGGTTTATGCTGGTCAGTTCCATCCAGAACCTGTCTCTGTCCTACTCTGCTTTGTCTGTGACCTACAGGGTTGACTTCTAAGGATTGAAGTCTTCCTTCCTCTGGTTTTCCACTGGATTTGGCTAACGGGCATTGCTAGGAGGGGTGAGTATTCACTACTCTCCCTGTTACTCCCTTCCTCTGGGCTGTGGTTCCTCTAGGGCACTGCTCTCCTCTTGGGTGAGCTCTCTTCCTCTACATGGGAGGGTGGAAACTTCCTTTCTTCCTGCCCCCTCAGGACCAGAAATAGCAATGGATTCCTGCTGCGATCCTGGCATTCACCCTCGCTCTGTGGCTCCCTTACCTGTGTCTGTTGTCTTTTTTTTTTTTTTTTTGAGACAGAGTCTCACTGTGCTGCCCAGGCTAGAGTGAGCGCCGTGGCGTCAGCCTAGCTCACAGCAACCTCAAACTCCTGGGATCAGGCGATCCTCCTGCCTCAGCCTCCCAAGTAGCTGGGACTACAGGCGTGCGCCACCATGCCCGGCTAATTTTTTCTATGCATATTAGTTGGCCAATGAATTTCTTTCTGTTTATAGCAGAGACGGGGGTCTCGCTCTTGCTCAGGCTGGTTTCGAACTCCTGACCTCTAGCAATCCGCCCGACTGGGCCTCCCAGAGTGCTAGGATTACAGGCGTGAGCCACCCTGCGGGCCATGTCTGTTGCCTTCAAACAGTCTCCGCGTTAAGTTCAAGGCAGCGGTTAAACTCTGGAGTGTGCAAGCGCTTGGCTGCCCGAGGCCTGCGGGACACGGGGCTTTGGGAGCGGCTGGGGAAGGAGGCCGGAGGAGGACTCCGCCCCTCTGCGCTGGAGCCGCCCTCGGCGAGGAGGGACGCGGCGGGGCGCCCGCGCTGGGCAGAGCCAGAGGCGGGAAGCGTCTGTGTGCGGAGGCCACCGTGCCCTTGAACCGCCCGCGTTTGCAGACGCCCGCCGTCCCGCGGCGCTGCCCCATCCTTTATGCCACTGCGAACCGCGTCTCGTGTCCCGTGCAGCCGAACGTGCTCCCGAGCCTGACAGCGCAAACTCACGGGCACGGCAACGACGCGGGAGCGTGCGTGGGAGCCTGCAGCGAAATCCGCCTAAAAGGAGCGGACAGAGCCGGTTACAGCGGCGCGCAGGGCGGGAAGCGCCGAGAGGGGCCGGCGGGGAGGCTCTGGCTCCTGTTTCAGAAAGAAAGGGCAGTTCAATCCCAAACATGCAGAAAGAACACACACAGCATAAATGGCAGGCTCGGCGTAGAAACAGGCTACTCAGAACATTGCCTTTATTTTTGCTCAGTGTTCGGTAAGCGCTGGCCGTATAGAGTGTCTTCTTCACGGTTTATGGTTTACAGGAAACGTCTCTGGTAGAGAATTTACAGAACACTCCTTGCTGCCTGCCGATGGAACAGGGAGGCTTTTAACCTGTTAATTTTATTCATTTTTTCGTTATTCATTTCGTTTCGTTTTGACAGAGTCTCACTCTGTCACCCAGGCTAGAGTGAGTGCCCTGGCGTCAGCCTAGCTCACAGCAGCCTCAAACTCCTGGGCTCAAGCGATCCTCCTGCCTCAGCCTCCCGAGTAGCTGGGACTACAGGCATGCGCCACCATGCCCGGCTAATTTTTCTATTCTTAGTAGAGACAGGGTTTCGCTCTTGCTCAGGCTGCTCTCGAACTCCTGACCTCAAGTGATCCTCCTTCCTCAGCCTCCCACAGTGCTAGGATTACAGGTGTGAGCCACCGCGCCCAGTCCATTAAACCTGTTTTAGAGAACGAGGCTGTCTAACAGCGCAGGCTGGCAGAGAGGTCCTGTGCCTACAGGACTGTCCACGGGAATCGCACAAGCTTCCCTGACCTGGTCCTCGGGCCCCAGCTCCACCCCCGCGGGCCTTCGCCGCGCCCTCAGCGCGTCTCCCGTTGCAGTGTTCAGGCCCTGCTCACCGGCCTGGTATCCCTCCCTCCCTGACCTTCCCGGCTTCCCCTCCTTCCTTGCCCTTCTGTCTACTTTTGCTCCCCCGGAATTCTCTAGAATGAATCCTCCCCCATCCTTTAGGCTCCATTGTAGTGATTTTAATCTTGGTAAGCCCTTTCCCTCAGAAAGATGTCTTAATTTTTTTTAAAAAACAATTTTCTCCCGTCTATTTTAAGCTAATTTTCACTTTAAGAACTTGTGTGCGTGGAATTATTTTCTGCCGAGTTGCGGGTGCCCTGGCAGCTGGTGCGCCTGCCCTCGCCCTGCGCCCTCCGCCCTCCGCCCTCGCCCTGCGCCCTCGCCCTCCGCCCTCGCCCTGCGCCCTCGCCCTCCACCCTGCGCCCTCCGCCCTCGCCCTGCGCCCTCGCCCTCCACCCTGCGCCCTCGCCCTGCGCCCTCGCCCTCCGCCCTCGCCATCCGCCCTCACCCTCCGCCCTCGCCCCGCGCCCTCGCCCTCGACCTCCACCCTCGTCCTCGCCCTCCGCCCTCGCCCTGCGCCCTCGCCCTGCGCCCTCGTCCTCGCCCTGCGCCCTCGCCCTCCACCCTCGTCCTCGCCCTGCGCCCTCGCCCACGCCGGGCCGGCTCTGCCCGTGCTGGCTTGTGGTCCCCTCGTGCTCCCTTCTCCTCTTTGGATCCGCGTCTGCTCCATTCCGGGTCCCGCTGGCCTGTCCTCGCCAGCACTCAGACTGCGAAGTGGGAAGGAGAAATGAGAAATCCCAAAGCGAAAGAGAGGCCAACGTGGTTATCTTCCAACGAAAACGGGACCGACTCACGACAGGACGAAGGCCTGCGGGGCCTGGTGTCCCCTGGTCCCATTCATCCAAGCTCGGGGAGGGAGGCGGCTTCCTCGTTTCTTCCCGGGCGACTTGCACGAGCGATGCTGGGACCGGAGGCCGCGGACGCAAACGAAAGAGCCCCTGCCTGCCTGGGCGGCGTGGGCGGAGGTCAGTCGTGAGTCTATCCCTTGAAACTGCTTTCTCTCCGTGGGATGACAGCAGGGCCTAGGAAGCTAGGGACTAAACGCTTGCTGATGCTGTGGCGCGGGCCGGGAGCCGCGGAGGCCCTGCGGCCTTGCCAGCTGCACGGCTGCGGAGCTTAACGAGAACACGCGTCCAGGGGGGCCGCGGTCACGTCTTTCCACTGCGGGGACGACGTTCAGGGTACGGCTCTGAACCCAAGCCGCTGGCGCCTTGCCGCGATGCAGCGTCAGGGCCAGCCGGCAGGAAGGACCCGGGCTTTGCTCTGGGCCCCTCTCATTTCCTCGGCTTTGGGACCTTCATCTATAACCCTGAAATGAGCGATCCTGTTCTGCCCACCTTGCAGAGGGACAGGCTGAAATGACACAGATAACGGCACACTGGGACGCGGAGGCTTCTGAACTCATGCAAGGTACCACTGAGGTTTTCCTATCCCGTGTGACCACTTACAGGGTCACCAGGCA
>VSMD01035097.1:0-92713 GCA_008750895.1 Mirza zaza
GATTAATAAAATGAGGTATATGTATACCATGGAGTACTATTCAGCTCTAAGAAACAATGGTGATATAGCACATTTTATATTTTCCTGGTTAGAGCTGGAACCCATACTACTAAGTGAAGTATCCCAAGAATGGAAAAACAAGCACCACATATACTCACCAGCAAACTGGTATTAACTGAGCAGCACCTAAGTGGACACATAGGTACTACAGTAATAGGGTATTGGGCAGGTGGGAGGGGGGAGGGGGCGGGTATATACATACATAATGAGTGAAATGTGCACCATCTAGGGGATGGTCATGCTGGAAACTCAGACTTGTGGGGGGAGGGGAGAAAGGGCATTTATTGAAACCTTAAAATCTGTACCCCCATAATATGCTGAAATAAAAAAAAAAAGTACTCAGAGTATCTTTCTTTTTGAGGAAGCTTTGGTGGAATTTGTTCATTTCAAGGAATTTTACCATTTTATCTAATTTTTAAAAAATTTATCAGCATAAAATTCTCTACAATATTTTCTAAGTAATTTTAATGGTATAGAATCTATATTGATATCATATCTCATTTCTGATATTCATATAAGTGTCTTCTCTCTTTGTTTTTCATAATATGTCCAGTTAAAGGTCTAGCAATTTTTTAATATTCTCAAAAAAAACTTTTGTTTTCACTGATTTTCTCTGTTTTTCTAAATTCTATTTCATTGATTTCCACTCTGATCTTTACCATTTCCTTTCTTCTACTTAGTTGGGTTTAATTTTCTCTTATTTTTCTAATTTCTGAAAGTCTAAGTGGAGATAATTGATTTGGGATTTTCTTCTTTTCTATTCTTTTCTTCTCTTTCCTTTTCTATAATTTTGATATACAGTGTTTTCATTTTTTGTTTCAAATATTTTGATTTCAATTTGATTATTTTCTTTGACTCATGAGTTATTTAAAAGTGTGTGAAATATTCAGGAACTGTCTAGGTATTGTTTTTATATTGATTTCTAGCATAATGTAATTCCATTTTGAAAAAAAACAAACTTTCTATGATTTGAATCATTTTAAATTTATTGATACTTCTTTTATAACTCATAATATGATCTGTTTTGATAAATATTCCATGTGCACTTGAAAAAAGATGCATTATACTTTTGTTGAGTGAGTGTTCTACTAATGTGAAACAAGTCAAGTTGGTTGATAGTGTTGTGTGCAAGTCTTCCATATATTTATTAATTTCATATTTGTTCTATCAACTATTAAGAGAAGAATAATGAAATTTCCAGTGACAATTGTGGATTTATATATTTGCAGTTCTATCAGTTTTTGCTTGTGTATTTTAGAGTTGTTACTTGGGCCATAAATATTTAGGGTTGCTATGGTATCTTGATGTATTGATATCTTTATCATCATGAAATGACCTTATTTACATTTGGTAATATTATTTGCTTTTGTTGATGTTAGTGTGCTGTATCATTTTCCATTCTCTTATTTTTAACCCATTTGTGTCTTCATATTTAAATTGCATTTCTTATAGGTAGCAAGTAGTTGGGTCTTATTTTCTGTCCAATCTGCCAATTCAACTTTGTGATTAGGTAGTTAGACCATTTGCATTTAATGTGGTTATTGAATAACGTTGTTATTAAAGTAACTTTAGAGCACTGTTGAGAGACACAAAATACATTTTTAATAATGGTAAGTCTACTGTATATTTGGAAAGGAAAACATTGCTATTATAAGGAAGCCAATTATTCTTAATTTAATAGATATATTTAATTTTATCTCTATAAAATGAATAGGTTATTTTTTGAAATAAATAAGTTGAAATAGATTTTTTTCATTTTTTACATATTTTTAAAACACATATGTTGATATGGAAAAATAGTCTACAGCCATACCACCTTGAATGTGCTCAATCTTGTCCAAAAAGAAAAGATAACCATGTAAGAATATCTAATAAAATTATGAAAAATAAAAATAATGAAGAGATATGAATCTTACAAATATTAGATTATATCATATATTTATAGTAATTAAATTAAATTCTATTGTCACATGACTGGAAAACCTATCAGTGGAACAGAAGAAGAAGAAATGGAGAAATAGATCCAATATTCATTCAAAATTTTGTATATGAGAAAGATGGCATTTCACATCAGTATAAAAAGTATAGATTATTCTACATGGTGTTCAGACAACTAAGAATCCCTCAGAAGAAAATTCAGTTAAGTTTTTTCTTCACAGTTTGCATTTAGGTAAGTTCAATTTGGATAACAAATTTATACATATAAAATACTAAGCAAAGACATAAAAGTACCAAGCAAAGACATGACAGAATTTTAAGAATAATCTGGAGAATTTAAGGCCTTTGTATATACAACACAAAACCTAAAGTTTTAAACAGAGAATTGATAATTCTGAAAACACACAAAAAATTTAGGATACCGATATAGTCAACTGTTCTTTGACAAAAGTGCAAAGGTAATTTAATTTTAAAAAAGATAATGTTCACAATTGGGAGATGGAAAAGATTAGACTTCCTTATGAAAAAAAAGAAAAGAAACAAAATAGACACAGACCTCACACTGTTCACAAAAATTAACTCAAAATGGATCATAGACATAAATGCAAAATGCAAAAAACATAAAACTTACAAAAGAAAATACAGATTAAATTCTATATGACCTTGGGCTTTGTGATAAGTTTTTTTTTTTTAATTTTTAAAATATTTATTTATTTATTTAGAGACAGGGTCATGCTCTGTTGCCCAGGCTGGAGTGCAGTGACATGATCATAGCTCTTTGCAGCCTTGAACACCTAGGTTCAGGCAATCCTCCTGCCTCAGTCTTATGAGTAGCTAGGTCTATAGGCATGCACCACTATGCCAGGCTACTAAAACAAAAACTTTTTTTGGTAGAGATAGGGTTTCACTGTGTTGCCCAGAGTGGTTTTGAATTCCTGGCCTCAAGTGATCTTCCTGCCTCCGCCTCCTGAAGCACTGAGATTACAGGTGTGAGCCATTGTGCCTGGCCTATGATGATTTTTTTAACACAACATTGAAAGCATGATTCATAAAGAAAAAAATGACCTAGCCAATCGAATCCAGGTGCTTCTCAAGAAAATAATCCATCACAATCAAGTGGGCTTCATCGCAGGGATGCAGGGATGGTTCAGCATACACAAATCTATAAATGTAATTCACCATATAAACAGAAGCAAAAACAAAGACCATATGATTCTCTTAATAGATATAACCTTTTTTAAATTAAGAACTTCTGCTCTGCTAAAGATACTGTTAAGAGTATGAAAAGACAAGTCACAGACTGGGAGCAAATATTTGCAAACACATATCTGATAAAGGGCAAGTATCCAAGACATACAAAGAACTCTTAAAACTTAACAATAAGAAAACATTCAACTCAATTTAAAAATGGGCCAAAGATCTAAATAGACACCTTATCAAAAAAGATATACAGATGGCAAATAAGCAACTGAAAAGATGCTCATTATCATTTGTTATTAGGGAAATGCAAATTAAAACAAGGAAATACCACAACATACCTATTAGAATGGATAAACACCAAAAGAACTGACAATACTAATTGCTGATAAAGATGTGGAGGAATAGTAACTCTCATTTATTGCTGGTGGGTATACAAAATGATTCAACCACTTTGGAAAACAGTTTGGAAGATTTTTATAAATCCAAACCACTCTTATTATATGACCCAACAATTATACTCCTAGGTATTTACCTACTTGATTTGAAAACTTACTAATTTGCACACAAAAACCTGCACATGAATATTTCTAGCAGTTTTATTCATAATTACCCAATACTAGAAGCCACCAAGATGTCCTTTGATAAGTGAATGGATAAACAAACTGTGATACATCTATACAACAGAACACCATCCAATGATAAAAGGAAGCGAGCCACACAAAGACATGGATGAATCTTAAATGCATATCGCTAAGTAAAAGGAGCCAGTCTGAAAAGGCTATATACTGTATTATTCCATTTGCATGACATTCTGCAAAGGCCAAAACTATAGAGATGGTAAATAGATCAGCGCCGGTTAGGGGTTGGGAAGAGAGAGTTGAATAGGTGAAGCACAGGACATTTTTAGGGTGGTAGACTATTTTATATGATAGTCTATTTTATATGACTATTTTATATGGTATTGTGATGGTGACTACATGACACTATATATTTGTCAAAATTCATAGAATTTTACAGTACAAAGAGTAAACCTTAATGTATGCAAATTTTTAAAAATCACTTAGGAGGTTGGGGGTCCCAGGATGGAAATTAGAATGTGACAATATAACTAACTATATTTCAAATGCATGGAACAACTTCACTGAAGGTGATGGATCAAAAGGTGCTGATGTAAGTAACTTTGGAAATTAATAGAATCTGTAAGACTAAAAACAATAGGACTTGACCTTAAGCACTGTGCTCTAGTTGGTAACGTTGTTTCTCATGGGGGCACAGGCCAACAATTCTGGAAACATTATATACTGGAATTGAACAATTGAGTAAATGGATGACAGATGGTGGGAGCTGGGTTTCTCACTGCTAGAGTGGTATTTTATAGATCAGCAAGGGAGGAGGCTAGAATGATCCATGTGGTGCTGGGCTGCAGTTGAAGACATAAATATGAACTCATGTTCATGTTTAGCTTAATATAGATGCAAATAGTCACATAGAGGAATAGTTGTATATATGTGTATATTCGTGAGTTAGTATTCACGCATGTATTTCCTTTGCTCTGTCAGCTGAAAAGGCATAGAAGCAATGATGCTCCAGTAGCAATGAGCCCACCTAGAACTTAGACTTTGGCTTTTAATACCATTCTTTCTTTGGAGAAATGGTTAATTCTAGTACTGGGGCAAGAAATGTACAAAATGAGCCTGAAACATCTTTTGGTGAAAGTAAAGAAGTGCTTAAAAAAACAAACAAATCCATAATAATGGGAATGTGACAAAAACGACACAGAAGCCAACTGACAGCATTACCAATGTGCAAAGCTGGAACAATTTGAGCAACAAGATAGAGTAGTAGCAAATTATAAGCCAAAATAAAGATTCGTGAGTCCATGCTGGCATAAATACATGACTGCATAAACAAATACATAAATGGGGGAGAATAGACAAACCAGCCATGCAGAAGAATTCCCAATAATTCATGAAGATATTCTGCTTCATGGAAGTAGAGCATAAGTCCCCGCTCCTTAGGTGTAGGCTGCACACAGTGACTTTCCTTCAAAGAGTAGAGTATGGAACAGGGAATAAAGACAGTAACTTTACAGTGGAGAGACCTCAGCCAGTAGACAAGTTTAACACCAACAGCGATAACTCATATTTATAGTGCATTCACTCTACATGATGTGATGAAAATGGTGCTTTTCCTCTGTGATCTTCTTCCCAGTGTAATCATGAAAAAAACATCAGTCAAACTACAATTGAAGGACAGTCTACAAAATACCTGACCATTATTTCTCAGACTTTCAAGGTCATCAGAAACAAAGAAAGCCTAAAAAACTGTCACAGCCAAGAGGAGTCTGAGTAGTCATGATGACTAGGTGTAATGTGATATTACCCTGGAACAGAAAAAGACATTAGGTAAAAACTAAGAGAATCTAAATAAAGTATGAACTTTAGTAAATAATAATGTATCAATATTGGCTCATGGATTGTTACAATTGAACCATACGAATGTAAGATGTTAATAATCAGAGAAACTGGGGTGATATGTTTAGGCACTCTGTACTGTCTTCACATGTTTTCTTTAAATCTAGAACTGTTCTAGATTTGAAAAGTTTGCTGAAAATTTAGGAGGGCAAAAACTTCATAAATAGTGTCAAAATAAATGCTTTTAACACACATGATAGCAAAGGACTCATTTCATTAACACATAAAAATTCCAATAAAACTTTACAAATATCAAGAGCTTAGTAGAAACATGGTCCAGGTTTAAGTGGCTAGTTAACAGAAATGGAATTATAAAAGACTTGAGCATATAAAAATTCAATTGCTATCACTCATAACAAGAAAAATGCAAATTAGACTACACTGAGATATCATTTTCACTGCTCAGGTGGGTCAAGTCTGATGCCTTACTTTGGTGGGGACAGAAAAAAACAGAATTCTCTTTACTCTTTGTGGGAATGTAAATAATATACAAACTCAATGGATGGGGAAATGACAATATATATCAGAATGAGTGGCACGAATACACTTTGACCAGCACTGTTTACATCAAGGAATATATTCTATTGAAATACTAATTTACATGTACAAAGACATTTATACAAGGAGATTCATTGCAGTTGTTTGTATAATATGAATTCTCTTTTAAAGAGCAGATACCCATCATTAGGGAACGTGTTTAAAAAACACACATATGTAAAATAAAGTGTGAAATACAATGTAGCTATTAAAAATAATTGAAGTAACCCTACCAACACTGACATACAGTACTTGCCAGGATATAATCATGGGCAAAAAAAAGCAAAGTTCAGAAAACTGTGTGCCTAAAATGAATTCTTACTAGTGTACACAATAAGAATTCAAGAAAAAATTGTATCCCTAGAAGAACTGGATAATTTTAAAAAGTGTAATCAGAAAACAAAAAGTGTTCTTAGCAATCAAATATGATTGCAAAACTAAAAAATTAAATTGAATTCTGAATAATAAGAGCACAGATGAAAACAAAGTTTGTGTTCTGGCAAATAAAGTTATGTTAATGTCTCAAAACAGCACAAAATTAAAAATGTAATTGAAAGTTGAGGAGCTACAAGACAGATGCAGCAGATCCAATAGCCATATAGAAGAGATTTTAAAAATGAAAACTGAAAAAAGAAAATAGATGGTGGCAAATTATCAAGGAAATATTGGAAGAAAATGCTCTGGAGCTAAAGGAAGAAAGGACTCATTTGACTTAAAGACCATACCAAATGCCAACAGGGATTAATGCACAAAAGCTTGCTCTGAGAGAAATCTTAGAGAAATTTCTGAACTCCAAAGAATGAAAGAAAATCCAACAACTTTCTAGACAGAGAAAAAGAGATTGCCTTAAAATAAAAGTTAAAATAATTGGACCTAGACTTCTCATATGCAACAATGGATTTTAGAAGACAAAGGAGAAATGCCTACAAAATTTGGAAGGACAATGATTTGAAACAAGAATTTATGCTAATCTAAATGAATAATCAAGTGTGAAGGTGAAATAAAAACAATTCACAATGCTTAAATTCCATTCACATATATTTTCTGAAACAGAAATGCTCAAGATTATATTTCCAGATACCCAACAGCGAAATAGAAGAAAGAAGAAAATATAGACTCCCAAAAGTAAGTAACTGCTGTACAGCAATCCTAGACACAGACATTCACATAAAAATAGTAGCATAGGAGACTTCCATAAAGAAAGAACGTTTTGAAGAAAAAATGAGCTTTCATTTAATCAATGGTATGAATAGGACACTTAAAGATCTATTAGTGAAATATGAAAAGAATCTCAGGGCATTTGTGAAAAATGAAAAGCTGCCCTCCAAAACCTAGTTCTGTCATTAAAAACAAATTAGAAATGAGGAATGGTAATGAATGTGGAGGGATGAGCCAAGAGGGGTATTAGAGAAGTAAAAGCCATTGGACTTTATTTTCTAAGCAGTCTTCATTAGTGACAAAGGGGAATATATATTTTTGAAAGTAAAAAAAAAAAATACTGGGATCTACAATGAATAATATTTAAAGTGTTATTTACTCATTTTTGGTATTACCAGTTTGTGCTAAGAAAACTAAACTATAGTTACAGAATAAAAATCGAGGTTACAAACTTGACCATATTTAAGGTGCAGGGAGAGATTAATGTCCATTTCCTCTCCACACATTGTGGGGAGTAGATAATGTCTAAAGTTGAGAATCAGAAACAGCAGTTATATTATAGCATTAATCATGGTAATAATTTGTAAAACTAACATTAATGATGTCTGAAGTTTGAACATAAAAGAGGATGAGTGTGTTATTTAGTGGTACCCATCAGAAATAAGTGGTTAACTCAGGGGAGGGGAACTTTGGTGTTTGGGGTGAAATAGGACAACTAGGGTATCACTTTCCATTATATATGCAATGTGAAAATGTATGCATGTTTGTTTCTATAATAAAATGATAAAGTGAAATAGATTAGTAAACCAATGATTAGGGAACAATTAGAAAATAAGTGATTAATTAGAGCCATCATGATTCCAAGAAAAATCTTGATAATGTGGTTTTATGAAAACTGAAGTGGAAAACCCGTATTCTGGTCTTGGCTTTGCCAAGAACTCACTTTGGTCCAGTAATGTTCCTCTCTTGAGCTTCAGGTTTCCTACCAGTAAAATGAAGGTTTGAGCTTGGTAATCTCTAGGTTGTTTATAGCTTTAGCTTTCTAATATTCTAATTTGAACTTCATTTATTTCACATATTGGTAAAATTATTAGCCTGGCAGATTAAAGCTACCCCCTAGGTATCTGTATTTTTGTGCTATTGGGGCACCTGCACGGGGTTAGTCTTTCCTGACTGCCCACGTGGCGAGCAAGACACAACGCTGCGGGCAGGAAGGCAGCCCAGTTCCCGCCTGGACGGACACCTGCAATGGGTAAGGTGAGGGGCTTATGGCAGCGTGGAAGGCAATGCAGTGCATACCGGTAGCTCTGTCTTTACTGGTGTGATCGTCAGTGGATCTACATGGGACCTGCAAAGAGGTACTTAGGATTCATATTACAGAAAGTCAGTCCCCAGAAGCACAATGAAGGGCTTTGTGGGAATAGATCTCAGCCCCCAGGATTGAGTTCCTCGAACAGCAGGCATAGGCTGGGGTGGGGTGGGCCTGGCATACTCTATGATGAAAGGACTCATTCTGAAGGAAGAGAAGGAGAGGAAAGGGGTCATCTCACTGTTCACTCAACCTCAAGAGAAGCAGGACCTAACTTTAGGAGGGAGGGAGTTGTAGTGAGAGTGGTACTTCCATGGGCACTGAAAAGAACAGAGAGGCTGGGCTGTTTGTGGCCTTGTGCCTTAGTTTCCTGGGGCTGCTGTAACAAAGTACCACACACTGGGTGGCTTAAACAACAGAATTTATTCCAGTCTCCAGTTCTGGAGGCTAGAAGTCTGAGGGCAAAGTGTCTGCAGGGTAGCTTTCTTCTGAGGCTGAAAAAGAATCTCTTATATGTCTCTTCCCTAGCTTCTAGAGGTTTGCAGGCAATCTGGTTTTTCCTGGCTTGTAGAAGCACCCCGATCTCTCCCTTCATGTTCACATGATGTTCTCCAAGAGTATGTGTCTGCGTGTCCCAATTTCCCCCTTTCAGAATGATACCCGTCATGCTGGAGTAGGGGCCCACCATACTCCACTATGACCTTATCTTAACTAATTATATCCGCAACAACCCTGTTTCCAAATAAGGTCACATTCTGAAGTATGGGAATTTAGCACATCATCATATGAATTTCAGGGGGACACAATTCAGTCTGCAACACCTCACAATTAGGCTGAAGGTCAGAGCCCTTCCTACTCCACCTTAAGGGCAGAAGTGAGCAGGCACAGCTGGAGTGGCGCAGAGCAGGGAGAGGGCTCTGCCGCAGGTGCACGAGGTGGGCAACTGCTCTCAGCACACACAGTCGGCTTGGGAGCAGCTCACTTTCCCTTCTACCTAGTTATCACTGTAACGATGCTATATAAAAACAAACCAAAAACCCTTTCCAAATCACGCTTCTTTTTCTCACTCAGCATTCTGCGGGCTGATGGGGGAATGGGGTTCTCTTTCTCAGGCTAAAGGCCAACTTCACATCTGTGCCAAGGTCCCAATTCTGGGACTAACAGCCACCGAGGCATGCTCTTCCCGTGGTGAATGGTGAGCTGCAAAAGCACGGGTGACCGAGCCAAACCACACCAGCAAGTTTGAGACTTTGCTCATCTCTCACCAGCTCCCACTGTGCTGGCCAGGGGAAGTCACCTGGCCCAACCCAACGCCCGGGAATCTGGCATGTGTGCGCTGCTTACGCCGCTGGACGTGCTACAGTCTTGCAGCACAGGGAATGGGTGTATAATCTCTTTCAGGAAGGCAGTGAAGAGGTAGGAACTATATCCAATCTACAAAACTCCAGCTTTTATTTATTTTTCAAATGATGAAATTAACCCACGGTCATTGTTGAACCTTTGGAAAATAGTAGAAAGCGAAAGTGAAAATGAAACCCCTGCCATCCAGAAATAGCCATTGCTAATATTTTGGTATGTTCTTTTGCTTCGCTGTTATAGTGACCCTTATAAGCCTCCCCTCTCCCCCTCCAAAACTCCTAGAGTTTTATTCCATCTAGGCCTGGAAAATCACAGCATGTTTATTAGACTTGTGAAGGAGAAAGCCTCTATGCTTTAGAATCAAAAGTAAAATAAATAAATAAATAAAGATTTATTCTTTTTACTGGAATTCTAGAACACAGCCAGCTACACGAAACTCAATAAGAAGACATAAAATATCCTACATTTAGATGAGAAAAAAAAACTGTACAAGATGGAGAGATGAAAACTTAATAACACTTCATGTGAGAAAAATCTGGGTGTTCCAATTTATCATAAATAAAACAGGAACCAATCACAAGGCTGCTTTAACAGATGTATCCAAGCTAAGAGTAGAGTGTGTGTGTATAATATTATGTATGCCCCTCTGCGTGAGTGTGTATATGTGTGCACATGCTCATTATTTTAAATGCAGAACACATTTTTGGAGAGATATGCAAGAAATTGCTAACAGTGGTTATCTCAACGTGGAGGAGGAGTATTGGGGAGGGAGTTCTTTACTTTCCATTTTATGTCCTTTCATGTATATGAATTTTTTTTTACCACGAGTTTATATTATTTTTATATTGTAAACATTGTTTAAATTGAAAGAAAATGTAAGAGAGATGATAGAAATACTGCTGGGGCTGGATAAAACTGTACTCAGTTTGGTGCATGCTGTTTTTTATTATTTTTATTACAATAACACAATATGACACCATAAAAGAATGTTTAATATATATCCTCATAGTTGCAGTCATAGGATATACAGAATACTGTGGCTGTGGTTTTATCATTTGACTTGAGCAGTGGTTAGGCACATGTGCTCTGGAATTAAACTGCCTGGTCTCTAGCTGTCTGATCATAAGTGGGTTACCTCTCTGGGCCTCTTTCATCACTTTTAAAGTAGGAATAACAATGCTATTTGTAGGGTTATTGTGGTGATTCAAGAAGGGAAGCATTATTACACTTTAAACAGAGTCTACAGTGTAGTCTGTGCTCTCTTTAAATGCTAGTTATTAACTATCATTTACTTTATTATTAGCACTTTCCTGGTTATCTATATAGTTTCTATATAGTTCCTATGCATAATATCTCATAGCCTTGATGTGTAATTATTTAATTAATCATTCTATTGTTTTTCATTGAGGTTACATGTAAGTGTGTGTGTGTGTGTGTGTGTGTGTGATTGCTATGAAGAGGCTATAAAACAGCACTTCTCAAGCTTTCATATGTGTATAAGGGATCCTGTTAAAGCCTGGATTTTAATTAAGGAGGCCTAGGATGGGGCCTGCGATGCTACATTTCTAGCAAGCTCCCAGGTGATGCTAATGCTGTAGGTCCACGGACCACACTTCGAATAGCAAGTTATAAACATATAATGAAAATAGGAGGATTCAGACAGGTTTAGAAATAGTCACTGGAGAAATAAGGGGTAATCTTCTGGGATAAAGCAAGATGTTGTGTCTCTCAAATACCTTCAAATACTTGGAAGACTCATAAAGGAGAATCCTGGTTCTCTGGAACTTCAGAATTCAGAAAATCTAGGGAGGCAAAATTTCTGTCAACATAAGAAAGAACTCTTTTACAGGTTCTGTTTATCTCCACAACTCTAGGAGTCTGTGAACTAACATCATTGGCTGGCTAGTTACCACAGCGATAAAACTAACATCCTTCAGCAAAGCTGAGGGAATGTGGAATCAAGCATCCCCAACATGCAGTGGCAGCTTGAAGGGAAGGGACTCTTCCAAGAAAGTATATCAAGTGGAAAGTCTTCTATGTGTCGTGAAGGAGGAGCCCTGGAGCTCCCACGATATTCTTCATGGCTCTCTGGGGTCTTGCTGGACCCGTTTGTGTGCTGAGGGGGTGTACTGAGACTTTGTCTAGTTGCTGGACCATTCTGCCTCTGAGTTCGTCACAGTGCCAGACTCTTCAAGTCTGCCTGCAGTCACACTGCTTTCTAACTCCAATTTCCTGGCTATTGGTCTCTCCATGAACTTGCAGCCTGTAGACTGCCAAGGCAGCAGACTTCAGTGACAGATTTTTGCTCACCACGTGGCCAGGAAGGATCTGGGCATGTCCTTCAATGGGATGTAGACATCCTGTCCTCCCGCTGGCAGAAATCAGTGGCACCTAAATTCTCTCCTCTCCTTAAGTGGCGGGGCTGGCTCTCCACCCACTGAGCAGGAACAGCTGTGGATCTGTGGGAAAGGAAGAGCACCAGATTTCCTATCCCAGTTCTATTTGGAAACCAAATATCACCAGGGACCTTAGGCAGCTTCTGAAGGGCAAAGGAAAAGAAAGCAAGCAGTCAGGGGGTAAGCAGGGGATCTTCAAGAACAGCCCAGGCTCTGAGTGGAGAAGTGTTCATGAAGTATTCTAGAGCCACAGAGTCTGGCCTGGGGGCTGCAAGGGGCACAAGAGAGATCCGCTCAGCAGTGATATCCTACAGAAGGACCACCCTTGCCCTGAGTGACAGCTCCCTCCCAATTTCAGAATCATCTACCTACTTCTCAACCAGGCACAAAACCTACCAGGCAGAGCCTTTTCCCATCTTCATTTTTGCTACAAAAGAAAAGTACAAGGTCGAACTGTTTTTATTCACAGCACTTCTAACACCAAATGTGGGGGCGGGTTCTTACACCCACCAATTCTCCAACTCTCTGGATACCAGATGAGTGTCCTACAATTCAATTCAATTCCGACACTAACTCCCCAGAGTCAGCACAGTCCCCACAGGTTAACGGCTCAGTCCCACAAGACTGCCCACACTTCAGATGCCAGTCACAAGTTCCAGGTTACCACCTGTACTTCTGGCTGTAAGTTCTAGAGATTCCCAAAACCCCCTATGTGGGTTCAATAATTTTATAGGGTAGTTTACAGAATGCAGGAAGGCACTTTACTTACTATTGTGGTTTTTATAAAGGCTACAATTCTGGAATAGTTAAATGGAAGAGCTACAGAAGTCTAGGAATGGGAGAGGACACAAAGCTTCCATACTCTCTCCCTGGGTAAATCACCCTCCCAGGGTTTTGATGTGTTTGCCAACCAGGAAGCTCTCCAAACCATTGGCCATTGGTGATTAACTCAATCTGCAGCCCCTCTCCCCTCCCTGGAGATCAGGGAGGTGGGTTGAAAGTTCCAACCGTCTAATCATGCATTGGTCTTTCTGGCAACCAGCCCCCATCCTAAAGGTTTCAAGGAGCATCATCCACCAGTCATCTCATTAGCATACAAAAAACATTACTCCAGAGATTCCAAGGGTTTTATGAGCTTTGTGCCAAGAAATGGGGACAAAGACCATTTATTATTATGCCGCAGAGGTTAGTGAGATGCTTTGTGGAATGGGAATTCAAGACTAATGTCCCCTGCGTGTTATCTAAGGTGCTGTAATGAGAAAACAGGTAGTATTAGCAAAGGACAAGTCCACAGTGGTTCACAGACCCTGCTGTGAAGGGCAGAGAAAATCCAGAAAGCAGGAAGCACCCCAGACCATTCTGCCCCTGGCAGGGTCAGGTGGCCTGTCTTTCACACGTCAATCTTCTGCCCAGGTAGTGAGTCTCTGAGGAGATATTGTCTTGTGTATGTCTACTGTGTGTCTTGTGTCCCCAGTGCCTGGCTTCATGCATCACACAGAGCTGGTTCTTGGCAAACACAAGTCAAATGACTAAATCTCTGGGTGAAGGGGAAGGCAGGGAAGAGACGGGCAGGAGATAGGAGAGGAGCAGTGTGGAACTGTCCTGCACAGGTTCTGGCACATGCCAAGTACCCACCCCTCATCATAGTAAACCGGCTTATCAGGTGGGCTTTCTTTTTCATTATCATATGGGAAATGGTTATCATTTCTCTCTAGTTCAAAGCAGAGGGACATTAATTAAATCAACCAAAGGCATTTCTTCAGCACACACTGTATTCTTTCCTATGCCAATAGGGTCAAAATTTACATAACCCTAAGCTCAATTATTCACCTTGACATAACCAATATCTTTGAAACAGAGTCTGCACCTGGTGAAAATTGTCTAATGAATGAATGTGAAGCATGAGAAAACAACAGGACATAACATGAAAACCTTCTCTTTGGTTTATTTCTGCAAGGGGAAGGAGAAAGATGTGAGAAGAAAGGAAAAAAGGAAGAAGAGGAGAGTGATCCCCAGCTGACCCCTGGTTATTTAGCCTGGAGGAATTCTGAGCTGAGCTTGTGCACTGAGCGTAACTGACGCTGGCAGGTGGAACTCTAGTTTGAATTTTGGTGGTGGATACATACTGATCACTGATGGTGGGAAGGGGGTCACCAACCCCCCCTCCCGTTACTAGGTTCTAAGTCCCTCCTCCAGCCCTCCCTGGCCTTGCACTGATATCCTTCACTTTGATTATCTTACAAACACTCTTATTAGCCAATTAAATGCTTAATTTGGATAAAAGAAGAGAGGGTGTGAAAATGATGGTTTACAGGCACATACAATTGGTTTAAGTGGGATAGATTGCATACGGCCCACCTTGGATGTATAAAGAGGGTAAAGCTGTAGGTGCAAAGCTGAACTCTGGGCTGAGAATGGGGAAGGAGATGGTATCAATGTAATCTTCCCACTGTCTACCCAGGATTGTATTTTCTCCTATCTCCCCACCCACCTAGACAGACAGACAGACAGACAGACACACACACACACACACACACACACACACACACACACACACACTTTATATCATTGTTTTCCTTGACAGAAAGTTTACAAAGCCCTTCAGTCCACATGACTGCTGGGGTAGGATTAAATGCATTAGCCAGACATCTCCAGCGAACAGAGCACAAAAAGGGGTTTTGCACACTGTGTGCATCACTTGGTTTGTGTCACCTTCCGGAGCTGGGGCCCAGTGGATGAAGGAAAGGGGCCGAACAGTGGGTTGGCCAGGACCCAGAAACTGACTAGTCCTAAGGCCTTAGGAAAGAGCTCAGGTCCAAGTATCAGGCAAATGAAGGCTGACCAAGCTGGGTGGGAAAAGGAAATCACCTACTTCCTGAATGAAAAACAAAGCCCTGTCATCCACGCTTGGAAATAGATTAAATTTAATAGATACTATTTATTGAGAATTTACTATGCTCCAGGCACTGTGCTAAGTGTTTTTGCATACATTATCTCAATTAATTGCTATAATAATCAAGTATTGAAGTTTTTACTCAAGTGAGAAAACTAAGGAATAGAGAGATTAAATAAATTGCACAAGATCGTAGACCTAGTAAGTGATGGAGGCAAGACTACAACTCGTATCTCTCTGCACTCAAAGCCCAGGCTTATAACCACTAACCACTCCACCACTACCGACCTCCTGGGGAGAAATAGTGGAACCAGTGCACCCATTCTCACCCCAAGGCTCTGCTTCCCTTTGGGGATCTCACTAGGAGCCACTGCCGCCTCCTTTGGGCTGCTTTAGGTGATCCAACTTCCTCTTTCAAATTCGAGTCCAAAGAGAACTCCTGGCCATAGCTCTCACAGATACAATCAAGCCATGTGCCTGGAACAGACTTTACCTGATACCCAGGATACCACCACACCCCTTCAGGATCATCTTGTTTGTTTTTAATATGGTAGGTTCTCTATAAATGTTTGTAACATGGCATCAGGTAGTTAATTACAAAGTGGGCTCAACTCTCTAGAGCTCTTTGCTCTAGTTCTTCCTACTGGCTGGTCTGCACCCTTCTGGTGGGCACCATCAAAACAGCCCTTGCAACCCAGAAGCACGTGCTTAGGTCTCTTAGTATAAAATATGATCCCTTTGGGGATCTCCAGAGAGGCAAGTGGCATCCTATCCCCAGCTTGCCTGTATAAAGTCAGCATTCCAGGTGACTTTTCAGGGGAACAGCCTTACACTTCAAAGGACACAGACACAGGGCACAGTCCACATCCAGTAGATCATGTGGTCAGTGCAGGTAGCAGATGGTGAGAGGAGATCTTATCAATTTCTCCTGGCAAGTAGGACAGTGGGAAGAGGCAAGGAAGTAGCACTGAACCCGCCCACTAGTAGCTGGGAGTCTAGGCCATGAGGGCAGAGAGGATAAGCACGTGCCTAGTGGTCACAGCCTCCCCAGATGAGGTTGGGTGTGGAGTTCAAGTCTGAAGCAGCAAGGGATCTCAGCAGGTGTGCACAGCATTAAGGGGTATTGGTGGCTGGGTCCAGGGATGGGATGGAACCTGCAGGTGGAGATCAGAAGGAAGAAGGGAATAAAGACTGAGAACAAGAAAAAATCTGAGAGATGTTAGGGCCCAAGACACAGCTCAGGGACAGGACAAATCTCTAGGAAGCTTGAGGTCAACCAGGGCCTGCCATAGGTCAGGAGAAGCTGGAGCCCACAGAAGAGCTTTTACCACAGCAGATAAAGCAAATTTCCACAGGGTCACATGAAAATAAAAGACAGACTGATCCCAGAAAAGGTGAGCACCTCGGTTCTGTGTTCTGTAATCCAGGATACTTGAGATGGAACCACATCCAAATCTGTAGAATCTGAGCCAACAGATTACAGACCCTGGGCTCCTTACAGAGCCCCTGCCTGGACCTGAACATGGTCCCTGAGGCTGGGAGTGCTGTGCCTACCTGCAAGAGTTAAACAATCCAGATACAAGGCAGGGCTGCAGGAGCCAAGATCCCAGCAGGCAGCCCATCTCGCTACTCTTCTCGCACTCTAGTGCGATATCAACTGAAGATCAGCCATCTGTGGAAATCCAATGGACATATAACACAGACATGTTGAGTAAATCAATCCTCCAATTGACTGGGACTGGCCATTTCGGCTTCTCGCCCTGGATGGATGCCTCTCAGGAGCAGGCTGACAGTGCACGCCACAATGTCATGACCTTTCAGCAGGCTGTCCCAGGAACACTGTGTCAGGGTCTCCTCCCTGGCACTGGAGCAGCTTCAGGGTATGTGCATGGCCTGAACACCACCAAAGAAACCTTTCTCCCTAAAGCCTGCTAAATCATGCTAGTGTCCTTAGCAGGCTCAGGGGACACTCACCTCACTGCCAAGAGCATGCAACCCAGAACTTGTCCATCAGGGGTTGAGTCACAGATCTAGAAATCTCTGGTCTTTCCTTAAGGGTCTCTGATGGCTTCCATCCCTGGGCAGGAAGCTGGAGGCCTGACCCTCCAGCACTGGTCCTGAGGCTGCTTTCCTCAGCTGCCTGGCTCTGGGCTCATCCCAGCCCAACCACCCAAGAGACTAGGAGGCCCTTTCCCCGCCATGGGCTGTGAGTTCTGGCCTAGCTATGGGGTCTTATTCCCATCAGTCCTTTCCCCAGGGGCTGGCCCCTGCTGTGACAAGAGACTGGCTCGGGAGGCATGGCCTATCCATAGTCATCTAAGTATAGTGAAGGCTTAGCACTGAGGAGGGCCCAGCAGAGGCAGGGATGAACTAACAAATGAATAAAGAAATGAAGAAGCACATGAGTGGGAATCATCTTTATCCATGAAAGCTTTTGCTAAGGAGGTGTGTCCAGAGGATGAGACAATTTTTATTTATTTATTTATTTATTTGCAGCTGGTACCCAGAATGTAATGGGTATGCCCTGATGGTAAAAAGGCAGGTATCCATAAACCACTCTTACCAAATCATTCATCAGCCATTTATGCCCTGCTCTCAGAATAACCCAACAAGAGAACCCTCTCTCTCAGGGCTTGCAGCCTCTTTTCTCCTTCCAGAGGCTATTGTGAGACAACCACTACTGCATCATCATCCCAATGCCTCCTGTTTCTCCTCATCCTTCCTTCCAACAACCCTTAGTCCCTTACACACGCGTGTGCTCGCGCGCGCACACACACACACGTGCATGTGCACACACAGCTGCCCACACAGCTTTCATTCCAGTCATCTCTCCTCTATCATTTCTGTAGTTTCAGATGCCACTGGAATGAGGCTCTTCATTCGTTATTTGAGCCAGGTCCAGTGGTGGTCCTAGGCTGGCAAACGTGAGGCTAATTGTTCATCTTGGGACCCCACTCATTTTGCTGTTTCTTTGTTTCCCACCCCTTCATGCCGCACAATGGCACAATTAGCTGTTAGAGTGCTGAGATGCCTGTGCTTCCTTTGGGCAGTGTTGGTCTGTGTGCTCCAGCAGCTCAAGCTCTGGGCATAGCTCAGGGCCAGCAGTGCCCTTGAGGCACTGATGGTTGGAGATCCCACAGACTCACAGCCTGGAGGGGAGGCCAGGCCCTCCACATGGCACAGTGAGCAGAACAGAGCCCAAGGCCAGCAGCCTGCAGACTGCCCTCCTGCCCGAGGAGGACAGGGCTCAGCTGTCTCTGGGAACATAGTTCCTTTTTCCTTTCTCCATTCTCACCCCAGACACACAGAGCTGACTCCCATATGTTTTCCTATTGCCAACCCCTTCCCACCAGCCTCTAAAAGAAGAGAATTACAGAGGATCTGCCTTCATAGTTTCTTAGGTCTTTGGTTTCTTGATTGGCAGGCTTTGTCCATGTAACGTCCATTCAGACTGCAGCATGAGCACAGGAAGGATCCCCACCACAGGCCCAGGTCAACTACAGAACCATTACGTTCTCTAATGAGAGCATCCTGCCTTCAGACAACAAAGCATCTGGCAGGACACATGGGCAGCATGGGGAAATTTGGGGTGATGGAATTCTTCTGTATCATGATCATAGTGGTAAATAAAGTGCCACGCATTTGTCAAAACCCATGGAATGGTACTCCTCAAAGAGAGAATTTTACTGTACTGTTATTTCTCTCTGTCTCTGTCTCTCTTTACACACACACACACACACACACACACACACACACACATATATAAAATAGCCATGTAGTATGATTTATTATGTTAACAATGGCTGGATACTTCCCAGACAGCTTTTGTGTGTGTGTATGTCTGTGTGTGTATGTATATCTTCAAATGGAGTCTTCAACAAGTCACTCATCCCTATGTCACAACCTTCTGGTCTTGTTCTTTCTGACCACGTACTCAATCCGGTAGTCACTGCTCAGAAATTATGTGGTTTCTTCCCTCTGCTCATTTGTCCTTCCAGGTAAAATTGGCCTGCTAGGATCATTTCCCTTTCCCAGTGGTGTTTCACACCGTCTCTTTGTGGGGAAATACCTCACAGCATTCACTTCTTGGTGGTACTGCCCTATGCTGTTGGAACCACCTGAAAGTCAAGTACTAAATAGTCCCACTGTTATTTAAAAAGCCACAGAGAACTTCCTCAGAGTTGTAGGTGCTGTGTGATATTCAAGAAGATAGTGGGGTAGTCAGGAATTAGTTTTGTTTCCCAAATATTTCCAGTTACCCACCTTTAAGCACAGTAGGACCACGTTTCATGGCCTCCTATTGGTGGAGTGGGAACACTTAACTAGTTCTAAGGGATGAGAAATCACACATGTCCCTCCTTAGATGCTGAGTATAGATGGCCAGTGTGAGTCTCTGCAGGTCTCCTTTTCCCTCTGAACTATGACTGGCATCATTTGCGATGGCGGCTGCTTCTTCGGCCTGGGCCGTAAATGACTATGATGCCCATACCCCTCCCACCAGCCCCTTCCCCAACTGACCCTCAGTCAGAGATAGTATTAAGTACATGAGATTTAATGCCTTGTTATTTTAAGTCACTGAGATTACCAGAATTGTCAGAATTGTTTGTTACTGCAGCACAACCTAGCCAGAGTGATAGAGATGCTGACCTGGGGGATGGGGGTGGGTGGGTATAAGTGATTAATCACAGCTCCTGATCACTGCAGGAAAGACCATTCACCGAGTCCTGACTACCACACTTACAAAGCTGCCTATCACATGAGCCTAAACTGCTTTGCTTCTAGCTGTGCCCTGGGCCACGTCACCCTAGCATTCTTCCATCTCCAAAGACACGAGCGGCCCATTTTGACTGAGTCTCATCCACAATATTATTGGCCCAGAAGGACTATCAGAAGAGCATTTTAAAAACATTTTGCCATTTCTCTTACCACCTATTCTTCAAGGCAAGGAAGATGCAAGACTCTTTCAGGCCCTGTCAGGGATATGACAGGGGCAGCGAGAAGGTGAGTCTTAGACTTCCTCTCTCCACAATGTTGCAGAGCTTTCTGGCCTTTTGGTTTCACTCAGTTTGGATCAGCCCTTAGTAGAGATTTTCACTGATGAAAGAACCAAACTGTTGGAATCCAGCTGGCTGTCCAAGCAGGTACACAGCAGGTACGGTTTCTGATGGTGCACCTGAAACAATACATTATGCCTCATTTAAGACTATATTCCACCCTCATTAGTTAAGCTCTCTTCAAATCTATGCCCCCTAAGCTTCCCAAGATGGGGGACCTGCAATTATTTCCAGGCATAACTTTCACTTCTGTACCCTGATTATTCATTTCACATGTTGAGTCTAAATCTTGCCTATTCAGGGAACAGCAATGGGACGGAGGCAGAGAGTCAGCATGGCCTCTGCAGGCAGGAGAGGGTGGGGAGGGTTTCAGAGGGTTTTAAGAGGCCTACAGTGCTCACAGATGTCCCCAGCCCAGAGTCATACACCCCACCACCCACATCCCTGGTTGATGAGGTTATAAGTTAACTAGTGTTGCCATGCATATGCCTGTGGATTCAGTCCCCGAAATTTTCTAACAACAATCAACCCCAAAAGCCACAAGCACTGAGAAATTATTTACTTTAAGGAGAGATTTTTGATGTTTGAGCTTAGCTCAGGCATTTGCTTACGCTGACAGATGCTCTCAGGAGGACCCATCATCCCCACGTGGCAGCCCTTTTGTGGTCTATGGCAGCAGGGCTTGGTCCCCAGCACTGCACCCTCACTGGGCTCGTGTCATCTCAGGTGAGCACAGCAGGTAGCTGGATTAGCTGCTCCTTCTCTGCATACTTACGCATTCCGTTTGGGCCATGACCAATTCCACATACCCTGAGGGCCTGCTGCCTACAACTAATTTCTGGAACCAATTTCTATATCGGCTGGGATTCTGCTGCAACAACAGAAACCAATTCCGACTGACTTAAGTGGTGGAGGTGGGGAATAAAACAAAACCCGAAGGAGGGGGATGTCTGTGTGTATAATTAATCCAAAGGATCCTGAGGTCGCTCACAGAATCGAGGAGTGACAAGCTGTCCTTGAAACTTGGAGTCTAAGGGACAGGGCTGCTATATGCATCTCAGCAGCAGCAGAAACTAGGATACCTTCTCAGATGACACATGCCGACCTTTCCTTTTCCTTTCCCCACAGTCTTACAATTGCCAGGATAGGATATGCAGTTTGTTCAGCTGGGATCATGTGTCTAGTCCTGGAAAGATTCAGGGTCTGCTACAAGCAGAAGAGGAAGACCTGGGTGTCCATGTAATAGAGCCTCTACCACTTCCCCTAGCCCAAGGCTGCACAGCCTCCTTCCTCCTGAGTACACTCTTCCCATCACACCTGTGATGGGGGAGAGTAGAGAACAAGGCTGCCTGGCAATAAGCAAGGAAAGTTTGCATCTTTGAGACCCAGGACACAGAGACCCCTAGGCCCCTAGACTTGATCCTGTCCAGAATGAATTCCTCTAACACTTTTTATCTGTGCCCAAATTTTTCTACCTTCACTTACAAAGTAGATTTCTCAGGCATTGCAAGAGCCTGGGGATAGGAGACAAACCATTCCCTTAGATTCAGGGGTAGAGATTTGTGCTCTTTTTTTTTTTTTTTTCCATCCATGTTTAAGATCTTAGTCAAGAAAGATACCATTCTCTATTTCCATTGGATGGAATTAACACACCCCTGTATGAACCCCCATCCTAGTCTGTTTTGTGCTGCTATAACAGATACCACATACTGTCTAATTTATACTGAATGGAAATTTGGCTCATGATTATGAAGGCTGAGAAGTCCAAGATCAAGTTGCCAGCATCTTGCAAGAACCTTTTTGTTGCATCATCCTATGGCAGAAGGTGAAAGAACAAGAGGGAGAGGGAGAGAGTGAGGGAGCGACAGAGAGAGAGAGAGAGAGAGAGATTGAGACAAACTTATCCTTCTATAAGGACCCCAATCCTACAATAATAGCAATAATCCATTCATGAGGGCAGTGTCACAATGACCCAGGCACTTCCCAATAGGCCCCACCGCCCAACATCACCACACTGGAGATCAAGTTTCCATCACATGACTCTTGGTGGACACGTTCAAACTGTAGCATTCCCTTAGCACACTTGGCAAGAGGGGGCTTCACTCAGGAAGTCCTCTCAGTGCTTTACCAGTATCAGCCTCTCCTGGGAGGACTAAACCCTTTCTGAGTTTACTGATAGGATGAAATTTCCTCCCTAGAAGTGTGAAAGCTCACTTCACTGGCAATGTGCATCCCCTTTGACACAGCACCGAAAGAGCTGGTCTCCAGGGAGTGCTTTATTTTGGAGGACAAATTCTCATAAGGTTCCATATCTCAACCTGAACGAGTGTTGGAAAAGTCATCTTAGGGTCCCGGGCAGCTGTCCGTGGCCAACAGTCTTGCAGGCTTCCCAAGGTCCTTTGGGATGACTGGCAGCTCTACCAAATCGTGGCCCAATGCCCATCTGACCAAAGGACAGGGCCTGTTGCCCCAACCAGCATTACCCAGAGGTAATGCTGACTGGGAACATGTCAGAACCCTCTCCAGGAAATCTGCTGAAGCCATGCTATGGCTCCTGCCACCTTCGTGCCTGCTTGCTGTCTACACTCTAGCCCCATCCTTGCCTTCACACTGGGTTTCTACACAACTCACTACTTATTTTTAAACCTATCCTCTTTGGATCCCTCTTAATAACATTCTCAGCCCCTCTCCCCAGGAGAACTGGCCACTTCTTTGTGCCCTGTCGGTTCCACATTTCTTTTATAGCACCTTAGCCTTTTTGTGCAATTATTTGCTTAACCACCTGCCTTCTCCAGTACACTGTGAGCTCCTTGAAGGAAGCCACCAAGCTCACATCTCTGTATCCTGAGGGCCTAGCTCAGTGCTTGGCATGAAAGTCATTGGAAGTATTTATTGAAAGAATGGGTGGATGAGCTGAGCAATCCATCTTCTATGTGCTCAGGACAGCACCCTTATCTAGGACCTGGGAAAGGGAACTGCACAAGTGTAGTCTCAAGTCTTCAGCAAAACCCTGTCCACATCCTGGGCTTTGTAGAGCCTCCTCTTCTTCTTCCCTGATGTCACTTTGTAGATTTTCAAGCACTTTCAAAGCTTTAACTTTCTACTAACAGTGTCACCAGGCCTTCTCACACTGTCTCTGGTGACAGAGAACAGGGGGTTGGGAGAAGAGTTACACAATGCATCTTTCTGTTTTTAGTAAATTCCAAATTTGTTGAGCCAGGTATCACAATAAGTTGGAAAGCAAATGGAAGGACAGAAAGAGAGCAGCAGACTGGCTTGGGTCTCAGTGCTTGCTCCACAACTCCTTTTTTCTGACTGTGGGTTTTAACATCTATAAAAGAAGCCAAACTTCCTCAGAGCTTTTCATGAAGTTTAACTGAGTAAAATAGGTTAAGCACCTAGCAGTGTCCAGCACATTGGTAGGCATGTGACTGTCCCAAATATGAGTACTCAAGAGGCTGATTAAATGAGAATTTCCAGGAAATATCTAAAAATAACAAAAATCTAGGAAAATCAACAACATGAAATCTTAAGAAGAGCTTGTGAGATAATGAATAGGTCTCATTATACTTTTTATCAGTAGCTCTTTTTTTCCCCCTGCAAAAGCCAGAGACCCTACTGCCTTCAGAGGAAGGCCTGGCTCTGAGCCCCAAGGGTTAACAGTGTCTTGATTCTGAGAAATAAGTGACTTGCATCTGCTGAAGCTGTACATACACATACCCCAAGACACATCAATTTCACCCTACAGAAATATGTCCATAATTTCATCAAAAAGCACATATAAGACTATTCACAGCAACATTGTGCATGATAGCCTGAAACTTGAAACTATCCAAATGACCATTCACAGAAGAATAAATAAAGTAATAGTGGTGCATGCACACAATGAAATATTACACATCGGTGAGAATGAATGAATCATAACCACGTGAGTGACCATGGTTGAATCCCAGCATTGTAATGCTAAGTGAAAGAAGCCAGGCACAAAGAACTACATGCTTTGTGATTCTAGTTATATAAATCCCAAAAGCAAGCGAATCACGTCTATACTGTCAAAAGTCAAGATAGCGGTTACCATTGGAGGGGGAGTATTCACAGGAAGTGGGGAGAACAAAGAGCATGGCTTCTGGGGTAGTAGCAACGTGATGTTTCCTGATCCAGGTGCAGATTATGTGTGTATGTTCAGATAATTAAAATTTACCAAACTGGAAATTTATTATTTGTTTTCTGTTCTGTATGTGTGCTACATTTCAATTGCAAAAACATTTTACTAAAATATTACTACACATGTACACAGAAAAGGTGACTGATGGAAAGGCCTCCAAAAGAGTGCTCATGTAGGATATCTGGGTGCAATGCAGTTTCTATATCTGTGCCAATATGACATGCACACCATGCCCAATGGAATACAGAATTCTCTGAATGGTGACATAACATCTAATTAACAACCTGAAGCTAAAGAAGAAGACTTTTGAGATCAATTGTGTTTCTGGGATTTCCTTAAATCTGCCCTGGGTTATGGGATCTGGTTCTTGCAAAACTACCCAGATAATTGGGAAGGTATGGCCCACAAGTATATTTTATGACTTAAAGAAGGTACTCTCTGTTTCCCCTAAAGTTTAGATTCATTAGCTCATTGAAAGTTGATGCCAACTTTGTTTCAGATAAACTGTGAGCCTAGGCACTTCAATCTAAAATTTTTCTGCGAGGTCTATTTCCCCTAATTGGAAATGCGAGTAAAGATAACCTACGACCTGGAAGCACATATTGATCTTTCATCAACTGTTTATACCGCAGACAGAAATCAAACCTGGCCCAAGTTGTACAACCTCATTATTGACCCAAGCCTATTTAAGTTTCTTTCAAAGACTTTAATTCAAGAATCAAACTGCAAGGAATGCCCTTCTTTCTCACAAAACTACCAATGACACAAAAAAATCTGTGTCCTAGACCTTTCCTGACAGTTTTTAGATGATTGAATTTGTATCTGTCTATTGGAGCAGAAAAAGATGGCCAGCATCTACTGTGTGAAGGTGATGTAGCATGTCCAGGAGGAGCTCATGATGTTTCTATTCTTTTCTTTTTTTAATTTTCTTTTTCTTTTATTTCAGCATATTACAGTGTCACAAATGTTTATGTTACATATATTGCCTTTGCCCCATCCAGTACAAGAATGGAAAAACAAGCACCACGTGCACTCACAATCAAATTGGTATTAACTGAAGTTTCTATTCTGCTAAGAGTAGTTAACCAAGAGTTACGCTTGTGGAAATCACTGCTAGTTGGTGGATCCAACTGCCATCTCCAACTCCCTTCACTCTTGTGCTCTTCACTACAGAAAATGAAGAGTTAAGTACTTTTCCATACTCTGCCACAGCAGAGACGGTCAGACTACACAGCTATGACCAATGAGACTTAAGCAGAAGTTTTCTGGAAGGCTGTTTTGTTGATTAATGGAAAGGCAAGCCGGCATTTCCTTTATCATTTCTTCTTGCGTTGACCATGAATGATGTCCAGAAGTGCGGCAGCCATCTTGCCACTGTGCAATGTAAGTCAACCTGCTGAGGATGATGAAGAGAAAAAATGAAAGGGTGTGGACTGCCTACTTCCAAAGAATTAGGGCCACTGTGGAGGTAAGACTAAGAATATTTAGCAGAACAGTAAAATAAACTATCCAGGCAGTAAAATTGTGTCAGTCTACATCTGCAGGTGCCAGAATATCATGCGGAACTATCTATACACTAGGTCCCAATTTTGGGGGGTGGGGAGGACTAATTGTTTATAGGTAGTTTTCCATGATGCTGTGGATGTGGACGGAGGGAGAGGAGGAAAAGCAGCTGGTCTGTGCGCTGCCAGAGTCTGAATCACTTTTGACTACAGCTTACTTGGGGCTGCAAGGCCTGCTTGAGTTTGATCATTTATAACATTTATATTTCTACTTGATAATTTATTGCTTGTATGCATGCCTAACCTTATGACTTGGAGGGTCCATTAATACTAAATTCATGATAAACAGCTCAGCTCACATGCCACTTGGAGTCCATGGTCAGACATTCAGGCACTAATAAGACGTTCAGGGCCAAATAACAAGCAAGAAGCTATTTCTCAAAAGGAGACTAGATATCCGCATCAGAGAGGAGCTTTTCTCCAAAATCCCAAGGCTCTCCACTGTGATTCTTGCCAGTGGACACATAAACCCTTCAGAAAGTTTGTGTGACATTGGACCTGCTAGGTCTTAGAGACCAGTGATAGAGCAGCTTGCCCTGAAGCCTGGACTTCCCACAGGGCTTTCTCTTTCTCTAGGACCCACTCAAAGTTTTCAGTTTGCTTAGTTAGTAGATCTGAACCTCCATACTAAAATGTGATACATGTTATTTCCCAAATCCAAAGAAGCCCCTGAAATGTTGTTTCATTTTCTTAGTGGTAGATGGTGCAAGTACAGGAACTTGTCTTTCACATTGAAGGTCATATCCATACTATCTAGATCGTGGGAGCCCTAGACATATTACTGAGATTGTAAGCTCCTGAATTTTCATGGTATTTACCTGCTATCCTCTGGCACTAACGTATATTATTAATACTAACACTTCTAAGGTACTTTGTACTTTCAGGACCTGCAGTGACCAGTATTATATTCTGTGGTATCAACATGATAAATATCTCTGCAAAGGACAGGAGAGTTGGCATAGCCTGAGGGTAACAATGAGGGTACTGTGGCCCCTTCTGGGTGAAAAAGAATAGCTGCTTGTGGTTCTTGTAAACCACTACAGTGCTAAAAGCATTTGCTATACAAATAGCTATGCAACAGGTTCCAGGGGTTGTGTTGATTTGTTCTAAGAGATTCCACTCCTGGGACAACAGCTATTATTGATGCTACCAAATAATTAAGTTTACAATATTCCATAATCATTCTCTAATGGCCATTCACCTTCTGTAAAAACCAAACAGATCCAATTAAGTGAGATATGGGCAGAATCTCCACCCCAGAATCTTTCAAGTCTTTAATTTCTGTAGTTTCTCTTGGTATATGGTTTTGCTTTTAGCTTACTATCCTACTAGGGAGAACAAGTCCCAGAGGCTTCTGCTTGGCCTCTCTTATCATGAAAGTCCTTATTTCTTAGGTCAGGGAACCAATATGGTATGTGTACTAGTTTCTGAGTAAGTCTATTCTAATTATAAATTAAAGAACTTTGAAAATAAACACAATGAGGATCTATAGACCCACTGGGATTACTGTGAGACAGCTCTGAACCTAATTTATCACCAAACCTTCATAAGCCTTCATTCTGCTAGTGAACTACTGTGACATTTTGAATTCTTAAGGATTAATATTAAATCAGAGTCAGTGTCTAATAATTTCTGCAGGTTCTGGCTATTCTCATTCTCCTATGTAGGATCATCCTAGTAAATAGCTTCAGATCCCCTTGGAGAAGTTGCAAAGAAATTCATGCAGGTACTGTTGCAGGGACCTATCTCAAGAGAACCCAGCCTTCCCTTCAATCAAGAGCTCTGGGCCTATAAACTGGCTTTGACCTTAAAACTGGGTGGGAGACCAGGATTCTTCATTCTGACACCTCTATCCAAGTTTCTGACCACTGGATTCTA
This sequence comes from Mirza zaza, assembly GCA_008750895.1. Lineage (NCBI taxonomy): Eukaryota > Metazoa > Chordata > Mammalia > Primates > Cheirogaleidae > Mirza > Mirza zaza. The sequence continues at coordinate 27,984 of VSMD01035097.1, forward strand.
GTTTTTCCTGTTACATAAATTAAGTAGCATTTTAACAGGTTATCTATCTATTTCATTCCTAGGGACATTGTGATCACCCAGGCACTGCCAAAGATTTCTGTAGGTTAAAACATTTTGATGATCATTTCATCTTTGCTGCTTGTTATGGTAATGACGCCCTCCTTGTCTCTGGCTTTTTGGTATTGTCACGTGACTTCTGCTAATTCATAATTCCATCAATGCCATTGACACCAGGAAACCTCTTCAGTGGCCACACCTCCCAGCCTACAGACAGCCACAGCAGACCCATTCAAGGATGCTGGTGACTCCTGGCTGACGCTGTTCTCAATCCCATAATTAAGGAAGTGCAACCTGGACCCTTGCAGGGTGGGGCTGAGTAAGTGTGAAAGTTGCCCAAGGTATATCTACCTCAACATTTTTATTCTCTACATTATGCCAAGAAAGTTTGAATATCTCAACATCACTAAGCTCAGGTTTCAATCAACTAACAGGCAACCTTATAGATGAATTCAGCTGCATTCACTGTTGCAGTCAATATTTCTTGGTCCGTCGCCTTATAAATCATTCCCAGACTATTTCCAGGTCTCTGCTTATGTAAACTAGCAAAATCTAGCCATTATTTTAGAGCATAAACTGTTTCCCTCTGGGACAGACTTTGCAACTGTCCTCTGGAACATGTGTAATCTAACTCTAATTATGTGTCTAGAAACAACAAGGGTGAAGAACTCGAGGCAATGGCTGAGACACAGATGGTGTCAGAAGGGCCAACAGAAGCTGTAGCTGTAGCCACCGTCTGCTGTTGTTGAGGGCTACAGTAGGGAAATAACTGATCCTCGGATGGCCCCAGCACTGTTTTACTTATTTATTTTGTCCCACAGCACCCTTTCTCCATCTTCCAGAAGAAATAATACCATTAATTTTTTGAAACCACCTTTTTCTCATTCTTAGTCATGTGAATGAATTAAAATAACATACTCCTAGCTCCGGAGGTGAGCCTTGAATGGTGTAAACTAACCAGAACCTCACACCACATGGGTCACAATGAGGAAGAAACAAAGAGACAATATAACAAAATCCAATCAGAGCAAATGAGATGCATGGGAAGACATTCCTAAAGGGTAGAAAGAATGTCAAGGCTGACCCTGAAAACTTGTAGATTGGAGCTACTACCAGTACCTTGCTGGAACTTGAATCTAAGTCTAAACTCAACCATGAAAGAGAGCAGAGCTGAGACAGAGACAGTCCAGGTCCTGGTGACATTGTATGGACCCCGGTCAAGCTTAAACCAGCATTATCCCAGAACATTTGCATTTTAACAGTCATATATTCCCTTTTTGCTGAGCTCGTGTGAACTGTTGCTTTTGGTATCTACTTAACACAGTGCTCCAGAGAACTGCTACCCAGCAGTAGGATCTGTTACAGTAGTAGGAGGATGTCTATGTCTATAGGGGACCATCCACCACTTCTCTCAGCCCCACTGTTACCTTTATGGACAAAGATGAATTTTAAGTTTATGGTCAAAGATCAGGGGAAAGGTCAAACCCTGGAGCTATACCTCACCAACAGGGTGTTAGTAACCAAATTTACTTATAAAAACCAGTAAATTTACTTAGTAAAATTATTATAGACTTTATAATCTCCTGGCTTCAAAAGAACATTTGAGGTGGTTATAAAACATAAACACGCTCAAAGTAGAAAGATGCAAAATGAAAGCAAATAGAAATCTGAAAAAACGTGGAAACAACCCAAGTGCCCATCAATACATGAGTGGATTAATAAAATGTGGTATATGTATACCATGGAGTACAACTCAGCCACAAAAAAACAATAGTGATATAGCACCTCTTATATTATCTTGGATAGAGCTGGAACCCATTCTACTAAATGAAGTATCACAAGAATGGAAAAGCAAGCACCACATGTGCTCACCATCAAATTGGTTTTAATTGATCAAGACTTATGTGCACATATAGTAATAACATTCATAAGGTGCAGGGCAGGTGGGAAGGGGAGGAGGGGATGGATATACTCACACCTAATGGGTGCAGTGCACACTGTCTGAGGGATGGACACTCTTGAAGCTCTGACTCAGGTGGGGTAAAGGCAATATACGTAACCTAAACATTTGTACCCCTGTAATATGCTGAAATTAAAAAAAAATTTAAATTAAAAAAAAAAAGAAATCTGAAAAAAGGCACACAAGAATAGATGTTGGCTGAAGCCCGTAGTTGAGCTCTGAGTTAGCTCTGAGTTTCCTGACAGTGAAGAAGGAAAGAGAAATGAGATGATTTATATAGTCCTCACACTCGGATAAAATGAAACCTACAAGTTTGTTTGCAGTAGGAAGACAGCATCAATATTTATGTGGTGCCTACTATATGGCAAGCATTTTCCATGTATCATTTCATTCACTTTTCTGAGTAACTCGGTGGAGAAAGTGTTAGTTTACAAGATTCAGTGATAAGAAAGCAGAGGTTCATAGACACTAAATATCTTGCCCACGGACCCAGCCCTAGAAAGTGGTTCAGCCAGGATTTGAGCTCAGATCTATTTGGTTCAAGCCCACTACTCCCTACAATTGAAGGTTATATGCGTTAGTAGTTCATGAGAAGCCAGTAAAGTTTGTCTATTGCCCAAGAAGATCCCAGGATCTTCGCATGTGTGGTCACAGTCAATCTTCCCAATAGCCCAGAAAGGTAGTCACGTGACTTCCGTTTTACTATATATAAAAGCCATGATGAACATTTTTCTTGATGCTGGATAAAAGGTCTAGTTCTGAAAGGCTGCTCAGTAAAGGATATTGGGTACTTGGTGGACAGTGCCTTTAATTTTAATTTGACAAAAACACAAAGCATTTTTTCAGATGAATGATTCTTACACAAATGAAATATCATCAAATCCTAGCTCTGCAATGGCATATCTGTGGGGAACTAAAATAGCCCAGACCAAGCATTTTTGTTTCTGGTGGCCTCTCTAAATAAGAGGACAGAGTTTAGGGGATCCAGGAAAATGGGGAATTAGCATGTTGTTCCAACTGTCTCCCTCAAATCACCCATGTCTTGAGCAGGCCTGTGGGAAAGGCTGGGTTCTCAGTCTATTTATACTGGATTTCCAAAACGTGAATCACATTTAGAAATTCACATTTCTAAAATGTGAATCTGAGTATGGCATCCTGCTGCTTAAAAACTTATTAAAGGCTGCATATTGCCTTTGGGGAAAAGTCCAAGATTTTTAATTTATTCCTTTATGACCAAGCCCTTACACACTGGCCTCATTTATTACTCCTCTCTTCTTCTTCCTCAAACTCTACAGTCCAGTAACACTGAGATACTTTTGGTCACCCAGTGAACCCTCTCCCCACCTTCTGGCATTTCTCCACTTTGCTCCTTCTTCCAAGGGTGTCCTCCCTCTCTCACTGCTCCTTCCTCTTGACTTTCCCCACACCATCTGAGCCTGGCCTACACCAACTCAAACTTTATCAAATCAGGCCTTTCCTTCCCCAGGAATCTTTCTTTCTCTGTCTCAGTTCTAGAAGAAGCTGACCTCAGCACCTGGGCTGGTTCCCATGCTGGCACTCCAATTCCCCTAGCCTGAAGCATCTTTGTCTCTTTTTACATTGGACTCACTAATTTCTCACCAAGGTCTCAGGGCAGCTACCATATATAAGGTGCCTGTTGCATGAACCAGTTGAAGAAATGAATGAATAAACTATCTTAAGCATGAACTGTCTTTATTGGAAGAAATTTGCATAAGTTTTAGTTATTGAACATACAGGTAGCAAAGACAACAGCTTATCGTAGAAGCTTGAATTCTGAGCTGAATTTTTCCCTGGACATAGGGATTACACCATGGACAAAGATAATGTACTAGAGTGGGTTTAAAGTAGGATGAAGTTCAATCACTGTTCAAACACAATGTCACCTGGACTAGCTGGACCACCAGCCTCAGAGCCAGAGGCCTATGAGACAGAGCACCTGATGTCCCTGTCACCAGTGCCCAGCCTGAGCTGAGTCCAGAGGTGAGGGAGAAGAAACCAGCAGCTGCCAGAATTTACAGAGCATGAACAACCTCTATCAATGCTGGAATTTATAGGGCAAGGGAGAAGCTCTGCCAATGCTCAGCTTTATTTTGGACTTTATCTTGCTCCATCATAGCAGAGAAAGTCTTGTTGTGGGTCTGTTCCTAGCTCAGTTTCCAGATCTGCATGAAGAGTGCCCAGAGAGAACGCACATCTTGTACACCAGACAGAGCCAACTTCAAGTACGCCAATTTCCCCAACTTTTCTTCAGTCCCTGGTCCCCCAAATGCCAATGGAGGAAGGAGGTGCGATTTGATAGAAAGAGCCCTGAAGTAGCCATCAAAGGCTTAGTACTGCTCCAGCGTCCTAGTTTGGGGTCCTGTCTCCTTGGTGCAAATCACCACCTCTGAGCCTGAGGGTTCTAATCTGTAGAATGGGGATACAGACACCTGCCCTGCCTACCTCAGAGGTTGTCGTGAGGATCAAATAAGATAATGGCTGTGAAAGAGCTTTGAACACCATAAAGTGCCATGGAAATTTGAGAGAGTGTGATTAAGACAGCGGCTGCTCCCACACTTACTTCAAAGGGGAGAAACAGGGTGGAGAAGGCTGACATGCTCGGCTTTTGAAGTGCACAAGAGCAGCTCTCAGCAGAGAAAAAACAGCGTTGCTGCTTAAAAGGCAACTTTCAAAACAACCATTTTCTCTCTGAAGGGAGAATATAGCTGGGAGTACTTCAAAGGCTGGGGAAAATTTCCAGAAAAAAAAAAATGACGTGCTCAATCCAACTTTTAGTCAAGTCAGAGTTATTAAAAAAAAAAAAAAAAAAAAAAAAAAAAAAAAACCTTCAGAACTCTTCACTTATTCAAAAAGAATTTTAATGCATTTAAAAATTAAAAACTGCTAAGAGGGGCAGACAAAGACACAGTTTTCCCCATTCCTTAAGATCACACTGCAGAAGGTGGACATAATGATTCTGCTCATCGCTCACCACTTCCTCTGATTAAACATTCTCTCTGAGGCTTTCCTCCCTGCCCTGATAAATTTCATACCAAGAATAAGTCACCAGGAATAGGCCCTTATCGGCTCCTATCCATCTCTGACACCTAGCTATCAAGCACAGTGAGATTATTTATTTGGTTTTTCTTTCTCCTTCCTTTAAATATGGCAGCTTCCAAAAGATCAACTTCAAGAAGCCAGAGCAGAATTACAATAGCCCACTTAAAGGGAAAGAATATCCCCACCTCCAAGCAAAAAAAGACTCACCTTTTAAAACAACTAAATACTGAAGTAAATAAAGCCCCAGCCTTGCTTCTAACAGGGAGCAAATAGCCATGCAGAAGGAGTACCTGGCCATCATGCCCAGGAGGTCAGCCAACTAGAACTTGGCCAAATCTATATGGAAATGTGACCATGTCTTCCTTCCAGCCTCCTGTCCCTTTCTGCTTTACAGTATTGTCCTGAGAAAGCAGCCTGGAGCTGAAGTTCCCAAAATCCTGAGAAACCAAGCTTGCCCCTCAACTCTGCTCTTGAAGGACTCTCCAAGTCCTTGTGGTCACCACTGCAATGTGGCTACTCAGAGACATGACTTATTTTCCCCATAGATCCTATCCATGCCTATAGAACACGATCAAGTTGGATATCTCTTAGACAGTGTACAATGCTCAATTGGGTGTCCATGTGTTCTACTCTTATTAAACATGCACATCCAGACAGAGGTAGGGGCTGGGCAGGAGAGGCTCCAGAAATAATTCACTCTTTCCAAAGAGGTGACCCACAGAGAGGGGACTCTTTTCTCTCTACACCCCCCACCAGCTCTGGTCTCAGAGTTTATTTTTGAAAAGGGCTTTGAAGACAGAAGTTAAAGAGATTTAAGTGGTCTGAAGTCAGAGAAAGGCAGCTGCCAAGGGAAGATTAGTCCTGAGGAAAGGAGGAAGGATGCCCACAAGCAGGGTGATGTCATGAGAGGAGAGGCTGTCTGAGCCCCAGCTCTTCTGCTGCAGTTTTAAGTAACTCCATTTAATTAAAGTTGTGCCTCTTGCTGGCATGAGAGCAATGGAAGTGTCAGTTTGCTTGTCAGGAGCTCTTTTGCCTGGAGCACAGATCGGAGCACTGGTGGCTGAGTTCCAGACTTCATCTCCAGCACAGATGGGAAGGCCAGGGATAATTACCCCGCCCCGGCCAGTAGCCTTCCAGGGTGAAATTACAGAAAAGTTGGAGACAGTGGCTCGGTCTGATTCTTATTCAGCACCATTTCCAGAGAAGGAATGAGGATGATAATGTTCTGAAGTGGGCAGAAAAGCTACCCCAAACACCCCCATTTCATGGATTGCTTTGTGGGAGAGTAAGTCTGAGATGAATGTGGAGGCAAGCTGTGAATTGGCCCCACCATGGTGACCTTCTGGCCCTCAGTTCCACAAATGTAAACAGTTGACCAAACTGAACTATGTAGTGCATACACACAAAGAGGTTATTCCACAGTCTCTGCCTTCAGCTGTGCATTGCCAAATCTCCTTTTCTTGTCTTTCAAGTATATGTTGAGCAATCCTGAGCTTTCTGGTCACTTCCAGTCTAGATTTCCCTTTTCTCATGTTGGGCCAGGCTTTAGCCAGGGAGACTTGAAGTAGGAAGCTGAGGGCACAGTGTGTCTTCTCGCTCATTCCCGTATTCCCCACCTGGCACTAAGGACAGTGTGAGTGCCTCTGGGGTATGCCATCCGTGGTCAGTGTGCCCAACACCCTTCCTGAGAGTGCTACTCTCTCCCCCAGGGTCCACTTCTGCAGCTACAGAGCTGATGCTTCTTGTTCATTCTCTCTGTGCTCCAAAAAGATTATCAAAGACCATTTCTTTGTCCTCTGGGGGACACCAGCAAATGGAGGGAGTCCCATGTTCTTGTGGGGCAGACTACTCCTCAGTACCTCTATGCAGGCGGTACTGGAAAGCCTTTTGTTCAGCCTAAAGAGAAGTTCTATTATAGCATACTCCTCCCACCCAGAGCCACCTATTTTGCAGACTAGGAAATTCAGATTCAGTCAGTAAGCACAGATACCTTAGTGTAATGAAGAAAGTTCACAGGAGAGAGGGATCAGAATGCTCTGCTGAGTGTGCAATTTGTACGAAGTTGGTACAAATGCAAATGACAGGTCACTATGTGCAGCTCTAAGGCTACTGGGGAGACATGGTACTGTGCCAACAGAATGACCAGGGCCAGCATGGGGCTGGCAAATAGAGAACGTGACCTTGGGCTTGCACAAGTTTGATGACAATAATGATAATAACAGGAAGAAAAATAACACCTCTTGTACCCTGTCCTTTGTGGCCCACCTTTCACTGGGACAAGCACATTTATGTAAGTATAAACTGATGACACCTTGGTTCTGCTGAATCCTGTCTCTCTTGCTTTTGTGGGTTCCTTGGATCCCTCAGGGTGGGATATTTTGGGAATCTGTTGGCACTTCCATGTGCAATCAAAAAGTATGAACAAATTAACACACAAGAAGGTCATCCTTGGCCAAGGGGTAATGATAAATGCTCCCTCTTCTTTCCTTGGGTGGACAATTCTGAGATAAACGGCTTTTTGGAGGATCCCAGCAAGACCCTATTGCCAGCAGTGGTGACCAACTCAAGCCCATCTCATGTGTTAGCTTTGCCTCCTTCCTGCTTCACTCTTCTCAGGGCCAGTACATGAGCCTCCCAGCCCCTATCCCCATCTTCTGTTTTATCTGCCCCAAATAACCTGCCTGCAAGTCTAGCTCAGGCTCCAGAGGAAACCCAGGCTACGCTGATTAACCATATTTAGTCAGTGTGTTAAGTTTGTTAAGTACTTTGGGTGGATTATCTGCTTTAACCCTCAAGCAATCCTAAGAGGTAAGTACTATTTTTTATACCCCTTTGATGGATCAAGAAAGTGAGGTACAGAGAGGGTTAAGGCACAGAAGCAGAGTACCCTAGAGAAGGGTTGGTAACCTCAGTACAGTCAGGTGAGAACCCATCTCCCACCCAGAGCACTGGTTTTGCTTCTGGGCTCGGACCCCATCATAGGAGTGTGTGCATAGGAAGCCCCCAGGATGATGAGGGAATGCAAAACCAAGTTTTAAGGGAGGGAGCTGGGGGAAATAGGTGGCTGAGCCCAGAAAACATTGAGAAGGCACATGAGAGCAGCCTTCCCTTCAGGACTTTATGCCAAACAGGGAATGATTTGTTCTGAGTCAACTGGGAAGACAGAACAATCACAATACTGGGAGGCAGGTTTTTGCTCAATATGAGACAGAACTTTTTCCCCCCATTACTGGATGTTTCTTAGAAAGAATAGTACTTTTTGACAGAGCTGCTCAACCACAGAAGGCGTAACCCTGGCTGGCTGAAAACCTGGTATTACATGTGGGGAAGCTGACGGCGCATGGCCAGCCATTTCTTGGGAATGCTGAAAGGAGAATCACATGGGGGAATTATGTCAGATTAGGGCTCCATTCTAATTTTTGGCTGACAAAAATTTGCCTTTCCATGCACCAGTTCAAGACGGCCAGGACCTTAGCAATCCCTGGTGTTCCTTTGAATCCTTACTGCAGTTAGAGCCACCGAGACGTGGGATTCCACTGGGGCAGGAGAGCAGGATGTCTTTCTAGACTGAAGAGAATGAGTAAAGAACTTGTTCTCCTAAGTGTAAAAGTGAGAACCTATCTTGAGATCAATTTCTATTCTTGGTAGTCCTCAGAACAGGGATGGGTACAAAAAGCATCCCCAGAAATGTTCATGCTAAGCAACTGAGTTGACATGGCTCTCAGACTTAAGCCATCTGTGAGCTCCAAATTGGCTTGATTTCCCAGCTGTAAAAGCCAGCTCTGTCCCAAGTGCTCCGTGATGGGCTTGCAGAATCTTCCTGACTATGGAAGTCACTTCTCTCGAAACCCAGTGAATGCTCTGCAAACTCAGAGAAGGAGCCTGGAGCTGGAAACAGAGCAGATGTAGGATGCACTCAAGAAATGGGTCAGTGGGCCTGGTGAGTAGATTGTTCGTGATATTTTGGGGGCTGTGAGGGCTGAGTGGATGAAAGGCTTCCTGCTGGAAGCTGGGTGGTTAAGACTGCACTCCACTCACAGACTCTAGAGGTAGAAGGATTGCTGTCAGTCATCTTGCCCTTGGTATGCAAGTCACACACATGGAGTGGGGCTGGGAGGGAGCCCATTACCCCTCAGAGAGAAGAAATGGTTTGGAAAACAGGCAGTATGTGGAAGTATTTAAGGAAATGAGTGAATTAAAGGCCAGGATGGGAGATGTCCAGCTCTCATTGGGTACCCTGTCTAATTCTCCTCTAAGTTCACTGACTATATTACACAATCAATATGAGTGGCCTCTGGCCCTTGGTTAATTTTGCCCCAATTTCTGGAGGAAGAGGCCCAGGTGATCAGGAAGGTCTGAGCATGGAGCAATAAATCAACAGATCTTAGGGCCCCAGCTGCCCCAACTCCTGCCCGGCAGCTTTCAGGATGGAGGAAAGACCCTCACTGATCAGAGCCCAAGGCGCAAGAGAGAAGCTGTCCTGAGAATGGAGGACGCCCCGAGAGCCCTCATTAGGCCAAGGGGAAGAGGACACATGCCTGCACTCTTCCCCGTTCTCATCTCCACTGCACCTCCTGGCCTGGATGGCTGCAACAGCCTCCCTCCCGTCTCCCTCTCTCCTCATCTGACCCAGGGCCCTCCACTCTCCACACAGCAGCCAGAAGGACTCTGCCCCAGGCAGGTGTCCATCAGAGGGTGCCACTTACATTCCAGCCCCGGCCAGCACCACCACCCCTGAGGCCCCACCCTGCTCTCCGGCTTCACTCAGCGCACCCCAGCCACACTGTCCCTCTTTCAGTCCCTCAGGCAGGATGTGGGTCCTGTCCTGCCTATGAGTGTCTGTCTGCCTGCAGTTCTCTCCGCCCAGAGCCTTGCTCCCCATTCTTCCTACAGCTGCTCTTTCCTGTCCTGGGCTCAGTGTAATGTCTCCTCCTAAGAGAGGCCTCCCTGACCTCTGAAGGTAAGTAGCTCCTGGGCCCACCAACCTTCAGATCCATTCCTTGCCTGCCCTGATATTCTGTCCCTTGGAGGAGCAGGGACAGAGAAGGCCAATGGCTGCAGGTTGTGTCTTCCACAAGCCCTTGTTACCGGCCTCTGTGTTTAGCCGTGGGAAGACTCACAGGACACTGGGGGGGAGGGGGAGGGGATGGGGAAGCTGAGGATCCCTCTTTCCTCTCTGCCTCCCGTAAATCTCCAGCTGCTTCCGAGGCAGTTGGGAGCCTTTGGGGGGTGTTAAGTAGGAGGAGGCATTGTCCAGTTTGCTTTTTCAAAAGATCACTCTGATTGCTCTGTTGGAATTGTGTTTGATTTGGAGGAAGGGTTTAGGAGGCAGTCCCAGTGAGAAACGGTTAAGCTTGGACTAGGGTGATTGCAACTCAGAGGGAGAGAAGTGGGCAGATTAAAGCTGTCTTTGAAGGAAGAATTAACAGAACTTGGTGATTGTTTGGATGAGATGCTTGAGGGAGAGGTAGCGTTAGGAATGGCTTCCAGGTTTCTGGCTTGAGCAACCGGGTAAACAGAGATGTCATTTGTTTTAACGACAAAAACTAGGATGAAACAGATATTGTTCTGTTCGTGGTGGGAAAGTTCATACACATTTCTGTGGTCTTCCCCCCCCCCCCACATTCTGTAGTTCACTTGTCTATCTAATCTATTATCTATCATCTATATATCTATTTATTATCTATTACCTATCTAGTTATCATATCTTAAAGTTTAGATTATGCTGAATGTACTATGTTGTGATTTCATTTTCCAATTGTTTGTTGCTATCATGTAGGTATTCATTTACATTTTGTGTATTGACTCTATATTCTGTATCTTGTCAAGTTCATAAATTAGATTGTATAGGTTCTTTTGGTAAGTGGATTTTTTAAGATTTTCTATGTAAACAATAACATTATCTATGAATAATTACAGATTTCCTTCTTTGTTCACAATCATTGTGGCATCACTTCTATATCTTTCCTTATTACAATGCCTAGAACCTCCAATACAATGTTGAATAGAAGAAAGAGATAGAGTATCCTTGACTCGATACCAATCTTAGGGAAAAAGTGTTCAGTACTTTATCATCAAGTATGATGTTAGCTGTAGATTTTTTTTTTGGTAGATACTTTTCATCAGGTTGAGGCAATTTCCTCCTATTCTTGGTTCCTGAGAGTATTTTTTTTATCATTAATAATTATTGCATTTTGTCAAATAGTTTTTCTATATATATTGAAATGATCACATTTCCTCTTTATGCTTATTCCTTTTTTAAAATCCACTTTATTGAGGCATAAGTGATGTACAAAATTCTATACATATTTAATGTATACAAACTTAATGAGTTTGGAAATAACTATATATCTATAAAATCATCACCATGATATATGTTATAAACATATCTATGCTCTTCAAAATTTGCCCTCTTTATTTATTATTATTTTGTGATGAGAACACCTAACATTAGATCTGCCCTTTCAGCAAATTTTTGATTATATGATACAGTATTGTTTAATATAGGCATGATGCTATATATGCAGTAGATCTCTAGGACTTATTCATCATGTATAAATGAAACGTTGTACCTTTTAACTAATAACTTCCCTTTTCCCCTCTCCCCAGGCCCTGGAAACCACGATTTTACTCTCTGCTTCTATGAGTTCAACTGTTTTAGATTCATCACATAAGTGGTATCATGTAGTATTTTTCCTTGTGTATCTGGCTTATTTCACTTAGCATAATGTCCTCTAGGTTCATCCATGTTGTCTCAAATGGCATATCTTCCCTTTTAAGGATGAATAATATTCCATCTTATGTATATATCCTTTTTCTTTATCTATTTATTTGTCAATGGACACTTAGGCTGCTTCCATATCTTGGCTATTGTGAGTATTGCTGGGATGAACTTGGAAGTGCAGATATCTCTATGAGGTGCTGGTTTCAATTCTGCATTCTCAGGATAAATTTTACTTGGTCAAAATGTTTTGCTGTTTTTATATAGTGCTGGATTCACTTTGCTAATATTTTGTTAAGAATTTTTGTGTAATATTAATGTACATTTTTTCTTTCTTATAATGTATGTGATCATTATGGTTAAAATGTGGACTTTTGGGGGGAGTCTTATTTGAATATTCCAGGGATTCAACAAGGACTCTTCGCCCTGACTAGATCTAAATTCTAATGTGTCCCTATACTCTGAGACCTCTGATACCTCTTTCAACTTTCCACCTGCAACATGTGCTCCCTACTGGGCATTACAAGCCCTTGCTCTATGCACACATCCCTCCAAGACATTCGGCAGCTTGGAATTCCTCTATCTGCCTCCTTAGCTCTGTGAGATCTGCTCTGCCTGGGACCCACCTCTCTGCTCCATGGTAGGGAAAGTGTCTCCAGATAGAAAGCCAGAGGAACTTGGGACTTTCACGGGAATTTCCTTTTCTCAAGAATTACACTTCTGCTCTGCCTATTTTTCAACAGCTTAAAACCATTATAGATATCCACTCACTTTTATAGATGATGATGATGATGATGATTTGGTGATTATAATGTGGTTCTATCTTTTGCTGGGCACTCAGTTGGTCATTGTAATCTGGAAAGATGCCCTTCAACTTAGGGATGTTTCCTTAATTTCTTCATTGATGATTGCCTTCCTTCCATTTTCTCTGTTCTTTGCTTTGAGAATTCCTATTATTAACTTTTGGATCTCTGAGATATTCCTAAAATGTTTTATGATTTCTTTTTGACTTTACATCTCTTTCATTTTTGTTCTACTTTCTTGGTGGCATTTCAACTTTATCTTCCAATTCTTCTATTGAGTTTTTCAGTTTTGTTATTATATTTTTAATTTTCCATATTAATTTTTTGCTCTCTGAATGCTAATTTTTTTTAAAGCGATGGGTCTCACTATTTCTCCTTAAACTCCTGGACTCAAGCAATCCTCCTGCCTCAGCCTCCTGAGTAGCTGGGACTACAGTCATGCACTATGTACTCAGCTTCAAATGGTAATTTTTATACGCTCCTCTTCTTTTGTTTCACGGAGACAATATCTTTTACTAGCTATCTTTTACTAACGTTTCTTTTAAGTTTCCTTATTCTTGCATTACTTTTATGTCCTCCAACTTGCCTCTTTTTCCCCACTTATTTTTGTCTGTCTTCACTTAGAGGGTTTCTTCGACTTTCTGGTGACCCTTGGTTGTCTGCTCACGTTTAGGATTGGGAAACTAAAGTCTGATTGGCAGCTCTGTGAAAATGGCTGGGCTTCCTCACTGTAGATATCTTATGGGGAGTGCTGGAGTGCTGGCTGACCTGTGTCTTTGGGAATCTTCAATTTCATTATCTTTAGACCTGACCTCCTTGACTGATCAGATTTCCCAGAGGTGTTTTCTGACCTCCTTCCTGGAGATCTGGCTGCTGGGTTTCTAGGTGCTGAAAGTGGGAAGGAGCTGGCAGTCTCAACATTCAGTCTATATGCTTGCACATAACCACCCTCCTTCCCTTATGTTAACTTGCCCATGCACAGGCCTGATCCTCCCAGGCAGAGACCCTCTCTTCTCCTCTCTCCAGTCTTCTGGCAGGATGGTGAGGAGGCAGTTGCCTATCTTTTTAGAGCAGAGGAGAGATCTAGAGAATCACATTCCTCCTGATTTTAGCCCCATTTCATTCCCACTCTTTGGGTTCCAGGACCAGTGATTCCAGAACATTTTGAGAGTTTGGGGTTGGCAACTGCCTTGCTTGTCAGCTCTCCCCACTGTGGCCTTTAGAGTCATCTTTCTTTATGCCAAGTCAAATGTCACTTGCACATGCACAATCCAGCTTTCAGAATTCTGTTACTGCTGCTCCTTTCACAGTCTCTTGTCTTTGAGGGTTTATGTTTTTTTTTAAATGTCATTTATTTTACATAGGGTTTTGGGTACCTGTATTTTTTTTTCAATGGACAGATAAAATGATGGCTTGCTACCTAAGGCTAGAACTGGTAGCGCATAGTTATCAATGGGAAGCAAGCCTGGAGACTCATCAGGTTTTCCAAAAATATGGGGTGCTAGAGTAAATATAAACCTTTTCTCCAAACTCCACAGCAGTAGACTAAGAGGGGAGACCTTAAACTTGAAGGCATAAAAGGGAGACCCACTCTAGATGGTGAACCTTAGAAAACTTATTGCCAAAAGGACTGGGTATAGGCTATTGATTTAAATACAGTTGTTTTCCCAAAGGTTCAGAAAAACCTTGGAAAACAGAGCCATGGTTGATCACATAGGGACAGGCATCTGGGACCCATCCAGGAACCTGTCTTTCTCTGCGGCAGCCCTTTGGCTCCTGCACCCACCCACATTCTAAGCTTGATGCCCCAAAGTCCCCTTCAGGCTTTTGGTCAGAGCCACCACCACTCAGACCCAGAAAGAAGTTGTTTTTCCATCATTATGGCAGATCAATGGAAGAGGCATCATAGTGTCTAGGTAGCCTTATTTGGGGCTCTGTGGCTAGCTATTTTCTCAGCTACAGCCTTTAGTCTCTGTTAATTTGGGATAGTAACTACACTAGCCAGTAAAGAGTGTTTCTTGAATATCTTCTTTCCTAAGAAACTGTACACCCTTCCTATAATCTGCAACCCTCAGAAGATGAGGAAGGGCCTTACAAATGGACCATCATATCAAGGAGCCTCCTGCGTGGAAAGGTGGGTACCCCCCTGGTGCTGGGCCCTGGACATTATAACCTACTACACCACTCCCAGGTGCTCTAGCATCCTTGGGGCCATTTTCTCAGAGACAGAAGCCTGAAAACCACACCCTGTCTGAAGCAGCCTCTTGTCTCTAGAAATCCACAGATGTGGGCAGATCATCTCTGCAGTCTTGCCCTGCACCGTTCATTTGCAAGGGACATCAGCAAATATAGAAAGGGCTGGAGGGAGGGTGTTATCAGGTAGAAATTTCTTCTGCAGGTTGAAAGATTTCATTTTGATCCTGTCTTCAACATTGCATTATGATACAGCAATGTCATGATCACTTCACAGCCACAGAAGGAATTATTTCCACTGGCATCTTTCGTTTCTGATCCCCTCTTCCTCATGTGTCTGCCTGCTGACAAACCAGAGCTGTCAGAGCCACCTGTCACTGCAGAGGGAAAAATGCCTTTTTGACAACTGTATCTTCCTTTAGCATACTCTTTGTACCCAACGTCTGCATTCCAACCTGTGTTCGTGACACTTCTGTTATTTCAAAGGGCCTCATGAAATTCTCTAAAAAGGAATCTCAAACCCAATTAATTTAAATTCATTTTCATTTTGAATGTGCTACATGACATGTTTAGGAGGGAGTGTGTGCATCATAAAGCCAAGCAATAGGAGGGCCTTGTTGTAAAGAAACAGCCTCCCTCATTAAAAGCAAACACAGGAGCCTCCAAGAGTTGTAGCAGGCAAGGGCACCAGAAGGTGACTCTTATTATGGTTGGGGTAGGAGTGGGTGGAGGATGCTTGGCTCTAATTCTGGTATTAGCCACTTGCTGGTGGGAGAGATTTTTCTAAGTGAAAGGAAATAGTCCTTCATATTTTTCCTTTAAATAACACCACCCAGTGATAATAACAACTTGTCCTTCTCTTCGCCAGTCTCACCTTACCCTCAGATGACATGCCAAAGCCACATCTGGGCCCTAGGAGCTCTCTACTGCCTTCCTAAATCTAAGCTTGCATGCTCCATTCCCTGGTTCCTGAGTCAGGCTGTTCTTTATTTGTTTTTATTTTTGTTTTAGGAAATGCCAACAGAAAATAAAAATGTTATTTACAGAGGAGACCAGTCAATAGGGAATTCCTGATTCTCCAAGTTCAATGGCAATCTTTTGGCTTTAGATTAGGGATGGCGGCCTATGCATATGCATTGCCCCCTGTCCCCACGGGATCCCCCAGACATGTCAGTAACATTTGGCAAGAAAGAATAAATCTGTGGCAGCACTTAAAAATATGGAAGAGTGTCATCGATGGGACACAAATGATAAAAAATTTATGGGCAATAGAATACAGATGTGACTGGGTCATTGCAACTCAAAACTCACAAGAGAGACGGCTGTAGCAGCAGTAAGTGCAGTTCTTCCCAGGAGAGCCCCAGAAGGTCTCTCAGCTTGAGTTTGTCTGTGGAGTGATAATCAGGATCGTTGGTTAGAGAACTGTCTACAGCAGTGGTTTCCAAATTGTTTTGAGTCATATACTCTAATTGTATTTTTTTAAAGCACACATTTACAATTTATGTAAATTTATTTATTTATAAATTATACAAATATACTATACTTATGGGCAAATATATCTGTAAATAACACGATTTATATTCGGATGAGATTAATCATGAGTGATCACAAGTGAACTTTTTATTTTCCAAATAGTCTTCATGATGGCTTTTAATTTAGGGGCCACATTCTCATCAGATCTTACAAAATCGTCAATATTTGTATCACATAATGTGGCGAATAAAGGTTAGAAATATCAGCTTTGCCATCTCTGCTTGTTTCCTAGTGTTGGCATTTTAAGTTATCTTTGGTTCACATTTTCTATGCCAGAATTTTTAATCACTTAACCATTTGGCAAAGATTAGATTTTTTTTGATGGTATGTATTAATATTATCCATAGATCTTCTTAACCAAGAAGACATATATGACTGCAATCCATCCCAAGACAATCAAACAGGCAAACAAATGGATTACAATCCATACATTAAAATTATTAATATTAATAGTAAGCCATAATGTCTTTCATATTTTTGATAAAATCCATAAAATAAAAGTTATAAGATTTTCTTTGCACACCCAGTGGACCCACTTGCACAACCCTCAGGGAGAGCACCCCACTGGCACTCACTAGGGTGTTGGCACCATACCTTCCTGAGGCCCGCAGGAGCTGGCTGAAGCACCCATAGCTAGCTGAAGCCCTGAGGCCCACAGTGTGGACATTGGGGAACATGGAGAGGAGAGAATTGGGACATCTCCCAACCTCTTCAGCAGGCTAACGCCAACATCACTGGGTTCAGTGGGACTTAGGAGTAAAATAAATTACTCGTGACAAGGGTCAAGTCCAACAAACTCGGGCAGTGGTGAGAATCATGAATGAGCCTATTGCCTGCCAGTGCAACAGCAGGCCTTCCCACAATGTCTAACACGTGGCAGAGGATTCCTCGTGCACCATCCATGCCGAACAGCCTTGTCCTTCTTCATTCACGAAGGGGGAAAGTCAGCCTTGAAGGAACAAAAACAGCATGAAAATGGAAGGACAAAATGAACCAAAACAACAACAGTAAATTAAAGAAACCAAGGACTCTAAGTAAGGAAAATAAAACAATTTAAAAATGTACTTCTTACTTGAATTCTTAGAGTCATTTGAGGGGAGAAAAAGGAGCAATCAGAGGGAGGAAGGGGTTAAAAATTTGAAATCTTAAAATTGAAGTAATAAGTAGCAAGGCATAAAAAATAGAATAAAAAATAAAAAAGTAAAGTAGTGAATGAAAAGATATGGAAATCTTCTGTAGCAAAAAGACAGAAATGGAAAATATGAATAAACATTTTTAAATGTAAAATAAGAAAACAGAGTCCAAAATCCATTTAATAGGAATTCCAGCAGGAAAGATCAAAGTCAAGGAAGATGAGGAAATGATCAAATAAAAATGTCACTCCAGTTGGACAAGATGCCGTAGACCTGGTTTTCCCTCCTTATCCTTGACAAGCTTAGCTATAAACCCTGGAAATGGAGCGGGAGACAACCAAAGAAGAATTCTGAAAAGTGATAGGAGAAAGATGACCAGGAGTCCTTCTAACAAAATGAGGAACGCCCAGTGCCCCTGGCTGGCAAGGAGAGCTGATCAGGAGTGGCCAGGGGAGATACTCTTTCCCCCCAGATTTGAGGATTACCTTCCCCATCAAGAGATGTAGAAGCAGGCAGGTGAAGCCAGCAGGAGAAATGCAGTTACAGCCCGTGGCCAAATCTGGGAAACCTCTTTGTCCCCATGTGCTGGAGACTCTCCCCTCCTGCCCAGAGACACTAGGCCAGGAGGGCAAGGGACCTACTTACAGCAAGCACCTGGTTCCAGAAGCTCCTTTGTGTCCCCGGGTTCTAGAATCCCATGCCCCATCCAAGACAACCCAGGGATATGTGTGGAGAGTTAAAGGGGGGCCCTGGCCAGGGATCCCACCACACCCTTCCCTCATTGAGGGATACCTACTGTCCCAGCTGAGGAAGTTCTTTCTGCCACCCTAAGGCAATACCTGCAAAAATCAGTGGGAACCCCAGTGGCACAAGATAAACTAAGCAAACCAAAATCATACCACAAAGACTTTGAAAATTAAACTGCCTTTAGTGCCACAGCCTACAGAAAAAAGTAAGCCAAGACCTGCTTTCTAAACCTCAACAGGTGACTGCCATCACAGATATAGAGGAGAAAGAGAGTAGGCTGAAAGAGTATTTGGAGAAATAATGGATGAAAACTAGCCCAAATCTGGTAAAAGACACAAATTGGTAGATCCAAGTATCTACAAGAACTCCTCCAAAAATAAACCCAAAGAAATCCATACCAAGACACAGTATAATTAAACTTCTGAAAACTAAAGATAAAGAAAAAAAATCTTGAAAATAGCCAGATAATGAATTGCCTGGAGGGAAAACCCATTGGAATGATGATGGATTTCTCATCTGAAACCAAGGAGGCCAGAAAGCAGTGACACAATATTTTTAAAGTACTGAAAGAAAAGAATTTTAAACAAAAAATTCTACATACAGTGAAACTATCTTTCAGGAATGAAAGGGAAATACAAAAAACCTTCTCAGGCACAGAAAAACTAATTATTAGCAGGTATACCCTTAAAGACTGGCTAAAGAAAATACTTCAAACAGAAAGAATATGGAAAAAGAAGGAACCTCAGAGTTTCAGGAAGGAAGATGGAACAATGGAAACGGTAAATATGTGGGTATGTGCAGTAGACTACACTTTTCCTCGTGTGTTCTGTGCACCATATTTGATGACTAAAACAAAAGCTGTAACATCATGTTATCAATATCCAAGACAATGATATTTAAAAGTGGAGAAGGCACAATGCTGATACCAGTTGTGGTAGGGTGAATGGTAGCCCCCTAAAGATGTCCTGGTCTTAATCCCCAGAACCTGTGAATATGTTATTTCACTTGATAAAAGAGGCTGTGCACATGTGATTAAGTTAAGGATCTTTAAATGGGGAGATTATTCTAGATTATCCTCTCCGGACCCAATGTAGTCACTATGGTCTTTATAAGAGGGAGGAAAGAAGATATAAGTGAATGAGAAGATATCAGCATGAAGTGGAGGTCAGAGAGAAGAGAAGATGCTACTCTTCTGGCTTTGAAGCTGGAGGAAGGACTACAAGCTGAAGAATGTATGAAGCCTTTAGAAGCTAGACAAGGAAACACATTCTTCCCTGAAGCCTCCAGAAGAAACGCAGCCCTGCTGATACCTTAGTTTCGGACATCTGACCTCCAGAGCTATAACAGAACAAATTTATGTTGTTTTATGTAACTAAATTCATGATGATTTGTTGTAGCAGCAATGGGAAATTAATACATGGTTGGCTTTTATAAGTCACATACGTATACTATAACAGCCAAGTGCCACTATGAAATTATACTAAGAGATATGCTTAAAAAACAGAAGTAAATCCATCAATGTAATATACTGTATTAATAGAATGAAGTAAATAAAGCACATGATAATCTCAATTGAGGGAGAAAAAAGCATTTGGCAAGATCCAACAAGCTCTCACAATATAAAACCAACAAACTAGGAATAGAAGGGAATGTCCTCAACATGCTAAAGAGCACTTATGGAAAATCTACAGCTAATATAATTCTCAATAGTGAAAAATTAAAAGCGTCCCCCTAAATGAGGAGCAAGATAATGATGCCTGCTTTCACTAATTCTTTACAGCACTGTACTGGAAGTTCCAGGAAAGGCAATTAGGCAAGGAAAAGAAATAAAAGGCTTCCAAATTGGAAAGGAAGAAGTAAAATTATCCCTATTCAGAGATAACATGATCTTATATATACAAAATCTTAAAGAATCCACCAAAAAAAGCTATAAACAAATTCTGCAAAGTTGTGGGATACAGATCAACATACAAAAATCAATTGTATTTCTATATACTAGCAGCAAGCAATCTGAAAAGCAAATTAAGAAAGCAATTACATTTACAATGGCATCAAAAAGAATAAAATACTTAGGAATGAATTTAACCAAGAATATACAAGACTTGAATACTGAAAACTACAAAACATTGTTGAAAGAAATTAAATAAGACTTAATAAATGAAAAGACATCTGTGTTCATGGATTGGAAGACTTGATATTGCTAAGATGGCAATACTCCCCAAAGCAATCTATAGATTCAGTGCAATTCATATCGAAATCCCAATGGCCTTTTTTGCAGAAATGAAAATGCTGATCCTAATATTAATATGAAATTGCATGGTGCTCTGAATGGCCAAAACAATCTCGAAAAAGAAAAACAAAGTTGGAGGACTTGCATTTCCCAATTTGAAAATTTATTACAAAGCTACAAGTAATCAAAACAGTGTGGTATTAGCATGAGGACAGATATCGTTGACCTGAAGGGAAGACACTGAGGCAAAATTAATATAAGTAGAGAATTTAACAAGCTTGAGGATTGCAACCTGGGAACATAGATTCAAGTTTCCCTGTTAACTTAGCAACAGTTAAGAGTGGCTTTTTAAGGGTAAAAAAGGAGACCAGGGAGTTGGCTGATACAAAGTTGTTTGTAAGGATTTCTCATTGGTTTACAGAAATAACACTGATTAGTGATTGGCTATATGTTGTTAAGCTGCAGGGTATGGGGTCTAGTGTCTGGTGTGACATCATGAAGTTGATTTATAGTTGTAGTAATAACAAGCAGTTTCAAGAGATGAACCCATAGCTCAATGGAGAGGAGTAGCACATGACTGCTGCCTCATTTTAATGTTTCTCTGAGCCTGATAATTAAAAGGACTTGCATTCCTCAGATAAAAGTCGTTTTCTACTCTCAATATATAGATTAATGAAGTAGAATTGGGAGTGCAGAAATAAACCCATGCAACCATGATCAGTTCATTTGTTGACAAGGTTGTCAAGACCATTCCACAGGGAAAAAATAGTTTCTTCAACAAATAGTCCTGGAACAACTGGAGATCCATGAAAGAATGAAGTTACACATCTACCCATACCATATATAAAATTAACTTAAAAAGGGCCAAAGAGCTAAAAATATAAAACACTTAGAAGAAAACAGAGGGATAAATCTTCATGACTTTGGATTTGGCAATGGATTCTTAGATATGATACTCAAAGCACAAGTGACAAAAGAAAAAATAGATAAATTGGAGGTCACCAAAATTAAAAACTTGTACTTCAAAGGACACTATCAAGAAAATGAAGACAACCTACAGAAATGGGAGAAAATACATTCAAATCATATATCTAATGGGTACGTTAGTATCTAGAATATATCAACAACTCTTACAATTTAACAATAAAAAGACAACCCAAATAAAAAATGGGCAAACAACTTCAATAGATACTTCCCCAAAGAAGATACACAAATGGCCAAAAAGCACATGAAAAGATGCTAAAAATCATTAGTCATTAGGGAAATGCAAATCAAAACCACTTCCTACCCATTAAAATGGCTATACTCAAAAAAATGAAAAACAACAAGTGTTCCTTACTCAAAAAGCCTCAAAATTATCATATGACCCAGCAATTCCATTCCTAGATATATACCCAAAATAATTGAAAACAGATGCTCAAACAAAAATTTGTGCACAAATGTTTGTAGCAGTTCTATTTACAATAGCTTAAAGCTGGAAACAACTCAAATGTCTATCAACTGATAAAATGAATAAACAAAAATGTATTATATCCATACAATGGAAATATTATTCAGTCGTAAAAAGGAATGAAGTACTGCTTTATGCCACAAAATGGATAACCCTTGGAAACGTTATGCTAAGTAAAAAAAAATCCAGACATAGGTGGTCACCTATTGTATGATTCCATTTATATAAAATATCCAAAATCAGTAAATTCATAGAGACAGAAAACAGACTGATGATTGCCAGGGCCTGTTGGGAGGCAGCAATGAGGAGCACCTGCTCAACAGGTATAGGTTTCCTTTTGTAGAGACAAAAATATTTTGGATCTAGTAGAGGAGATGGTTGCACATTTAAATGTACTAAATGTCACCGAACTGTGCACTTTAAAATAATTTTATGTTATGTAAACACTACTTTTAAAAAAGCCAATCCCCAAATCACATATGCTGTATGATTTCATGTATATAACAGTTTTGAAATTATGAAGCTTTAAAAGTAGAGGACAGATTAGGGGTTGTAGGGTGGCAGGGTAAGGCATGGAGATGTGCATGGTTAGCAAAGGCTGCAGAAGAGATTCTCATAGTATTGGAATTGTTTAGTATCACAACTGTGATAGTGGATTTGCGGACCTACAAAAGTGATGAAAGTGTATAGAACTTAATTCATACACATACACATGCACACACATGAGCACATGTAAAACTGATGAAATCTGAGTAAGGTCGGTGGATTGTATTTAAGTCAATATCTTGGTACTGACATACTATAGCTTTGCAAAATATTACCATTCAGGGAAATTATGCATAGATCTCTTTGTATTATTTTTTGAAACTGTTTAGGAATCTATAATTACCTCAGTTAAACAAAGAAAAGGTATAAAGTAGTTCAAATCAGTAATCACAATTAATATAAATTAATCGAAATAACATTTTAATAGGTCAAGGTTACCAAGAGTGATATTTAAGGCATAAAGATTGAAAATGAAGGGATGGAAAATGATTGACCAGTAACAAGCCTACGTGCATTAAGGGCCTACTATAGATGTGGTGTAGTTACAGACACCAAGTGATATACCCATAGACAGACAAATAAAAACCATGATGTTACTGCTTGATGGGAGCACATATTCTAATGGTGAGGGGATATAGATACTAAACAATACACAAATAAATATACAAAATGTCAAAACAAGACATGGGGATTATAGAGTAAACTGGGAATACTATTTTATAGAGGGAATTACTAAAGGACTGACCAATAACAACATTTAGTCAAAATGTAAATGAAAGAATTCTAATGTAGGGATATTAATTTCACTCAAGATATTAAACATGGAAAAATAATCCATAGGAGTAAAGAAGAGGTGCTCAGAATGATAGACAATCTAGAAATAAAATACAACAACCACAAACTATCAACTGAGATTACGTTATGAAACTTGCATGATTAGAAACATGATATCCATAATGGTTAAACGAAGACACATTTGTCCTCTCCTAACAAGAAAAAGAAATTCTAAGCAAAACAGTAGCCAGCTATAGAAATCCTGCTTTATCCACTAAAGTAGCTCTATATAGCATGGTACACACCAACACAAATCATGTCCGCAGAGTGGAGTTGGGACAGGGTGCTGGCAGGTAAGGGAGACCAGGTGGACAGCATTTTGTAAAGATTTAGTGAGGTTATATTACTTACTATTCACGGGACTAATTTACTGCTTAACACATAGTAGACTTTTGATTTTTCCAGGGTAGTATGGATAAGGCTGCAGTAACAAACTCCCATGTCTCTAAGTCTTAGTCTGAAAAAGTTCGTTTATCGGTCACATAAACAGTATTGCAGGTCTTGTAGCCCTCCTCCATCTAGTAGCTAAAACACATGGAATATGTGATCTCCAGGATCAGTGCAGCCAGGAGGCCAAGGTTTGGAGGATTTTGTAAAATGTAAGTAACTGTCGGGAGCTAGCTCATAACATCACTGCCATCCACATCCCACTGGCCAGAATTTTGTAAGGTGGTTGTAAATTAGCTTCAAAGGAAACTGGGACATGCAGCCTCCTCGGGTGTTCAGGAAGATGAAACAATACAGAGACCACATACCATGGTGGTACCACAGTGTTCAGTAAATGGAAACTCTGCCATCCTGCTGTAGCTTCTGTTTCTTCTGCTATCACTTCTAATGCCCAAACAATAATGATAGCAACACCTAACACTTGTTAAGCTACATGCCAGGCATTAGCCGCTTTTCATTATCTCAGTTTGCACCACTCTACCAAATAAGTTTATTATTTATTACTATAAATCAAGGCTCAGAGTGGTGGAAATTGCCTGAAGTCACAAGCTAGTAAATATTTGTCTTATTACTAGTACTCCTTTACTTAAAAGAGAGAGACAGTTTTCTCCAAGGGGCTGGGCAACCCCAGTGCAGTCCCCCTGGCAGATGCCAGCTATTCCTGGCTCTGAGCTACCTGCGTGGTATATAATCATTGGAACATCTATAAAAAGCTTCCCTCCACAGTAATTTTTTCTTTGATTTACTGGTTGTGTTAAAATTGTCGTTCTATAATGGTCACGTCTGGAGAATGTCGCACTTAAAGAGAAAATTGCCTTAAATAAAAACGAATGATACTAAAATCCCTTCCCTCCCAATGAAATGATTCTCTTGTATTCTGTTCTCCTTGCGAGCGCACCAAAAGAGCTTCTTTGGTCTATTATTTCCCAATTACCTCCTCCGGCGTTGGCTGAGAGCAGAGAAGGAAGATGGGATCATGAGGCTCATAACATTTGATCTTTTCCAGGCTCCAGCAAACCTGTGAATCACTTTCATAAGCTAAATCAATATCAGGTGTCACCTGGTGGCAGGTAAGGGCAATCTGATGGCTTTTCTAATACCTTATGGACATTGATTTTTCCACATATCAGGAGAGAAGACACGAAATAGGGAATAGAGGAGTGTGCAAAAGCAAAGTGACCACATAGCTCTGCAGGTTGGTTCAGGAGATGTCAGAGCTCGCATGTGCCCTGACTTCACCCTGATTTCCCAGCCTCTTCCAGCCATGTGTACTTCCGTCAGAGGACTCTCAGGCCCGGGAGCTTATCACCCATGCAGGAGAGTCAACCTGGATCCTGCACTCACCAGCTGAAATGGACAGTTCCTCTATTTTCTCTGTTTTAAAGGGCTAAGCCACCCCACCCCGAGAGCATGAATAAAAATTGCTCTATCAAAGAATGCAAGGTAAAAAACATGATTCTCAATGTTTGCTCACAGACCAGCAAGATCAACATCACCTAGGAACTTACTAGAAATGCAAATTCTCGGGCCCCAGCACAGACCTACTGAATCAGAACCTCTGGGGGTGGAACCCAGATATCCTGTCTGTGTTTTAACAAGCCCAAGAATATTCTGATTTGAGAATTGCTGTACTAAAATGGCCTTGAGGGATCATTAGACTTAGCTCTCCATTTCACAGAAGTGAAAACCAAGGCACAGGGAAAGGGAGAGCTGTGGCATCACAGGATGGAAACCCAGTTACCTAACCCGGGACTGTTCCTTCAGCACCACCCTTTGCTACTATGGTTTGGTTTATTGGACCCCTTCAAATCTCATGTTGAAATCCTGATCCCCAATGTTGGAGGTGGGGCCTAGTGGGAGATGTTTGGATCATGGAAGGATATTCCTCATGAATAGATTAATGCTTTCTCTGGGAGGAGGGGACTGAGTGAGTTCTCTCCATTAGCTCCCTTGACAGTTCCCCTGATGGCTTGTTAGAACTAGTGTGGCACCTTCCCGCTCTCTCTTGCTTCCTTTCATCATGTGATCTCTGCATTCACTGGCTCCCCTTCTCCTTCCACCAAGAGGGAAGTAGCCTGAAGCCCTCCCCAGAACCAGATACTGGCACATGCTTCTTGTACAGCCTGCAGAACCATGAGCTAAGGAAACCTTTTTTTCTTTATGAATTTCCCAGCCTCAGGTATTCCTTTATAGCAACATAAATGGACTAAGACACTCTGGGTAGCTGACAGATCCCATAGTGACAGCTGTGACTCAGAGCAGAAGTGCAGTCCACCAGAGCAGCACAGGGGCCATTGCTGAGAGCCCGTGTTGCAGGACAGCAGGGAGAGCTGAAGGGGCCCAGCAGTTGGGAGACACTCCTCAGCCAAGGGTAAGCCACAGCACAGTAAGTGGACCAAAGGCATTTGAAGTCCCACTAACTTAATTGTTGCTGGAGTGACTCCCAACAAACCCTTCAATGTGCTTGTTATTGGAAAGCATGTCCAGGTTAGACACCAGCAGGTTTGTCACTCAGGTGTACTCCCTCCCTGAGAAAGAGCAAGGGGAAAGATATCTCATCCGTCCTCCTGGATCCCCCAATTCTGCTCCTGCTTTCCTGCTTCAGCCCTGCTCCTCTCTAACCTGGTCTAGTACAAGAGCTTCCTGAAGGATTATTTCCTCCAGTGTCACCATCCTCCAGCCATTCCTCACCCAAAGCTGGAGAGAAGGATCACTGATCTGACCATGCCTCTTCCTGCTTAAAATCCGTCCCCAGCTTCTACTGCTTCAGGATGGAATCTACATTCCCTCACTGGCAGATGCATTTTTCTTGACCTAACCCCTTGGCCCTCTCCAGCTTCCCCTCCTGCCACGTCCCTTCTTGCTGGGCCAAGCCCTTGCAGTACCTGGGGTGCTGCTCTCTCACACCCTCATCACCTAAGTCCCACTTCTTCAAGACCCAGATTGGGTCCATTCATCTGAGCAGTGAGACCTGCTCACCCCAGCAGCTCTCTCACAATGGCTGTACACATCTCTAACACAGCCCTGATCACAAGTTTGACATACACTTGCCTGTCTCTCCCACCAGAGAGTGAACTCCCAGTGGCAGAGAACCAATGGTGATGATGTCCTGGAACCCCGTAATTAATAGTATGTATGTGTGTCCATACAGCACACATATTCTAAATATTTTTTAATCACTTGGGTGTTAAGCCAACTTATCTTCTTTTAGTGCCACCTCAGACAGGAAATACATGGAAGTTCAAATTCCTATAGTTCCCTGTTTTTTTATCCTAATTATGCATTATTCATTCAGGCTGCAAAGCCCCTTGAGATGTCATGTCATGTCATCCAGTCCCCTGTCTCTGAACAGGACTGAAGGGGGCTTCTAGGCTCCATTTTACAACAATCTGTCAGTGCACCTAAGTCAGTGTGGAAGACAAACAGATGGGATGCTGGTGGGCAGTGCCAGGTGCCGGCATTGCAGAAGACCCACCTCTCAGCATCCACGGTCAACAGGCAGAAGGAGAGCCTGCTGGGCTTGACTGAGATTCAGTCTAGAGTATTTACTCTGAGAGACCATTTTAAATACATTACGTGTCACTTAAAGTTGCCATGTCTCCTTGCTTTTATCCAAATTCAACCCCATTACTTTTACTATCTTGGTAATAAAGCAGATTGAAGTGTGCTGTGGAAGAGGTTTGAAATAAGCAGCTTGCTTTCTCCCTTATTTGCTTTCATTTTTGCTTATACCCTGCCTTGGTTAAAAAAAAATATTGAAGCACTTAAGGAATGTTATAAATCCTCATGAGGCTCCCAATCTTACAGATGCAGCAATGCTCAAAACACTTTCGTGATCAATTGGTCATTTGAGGGCCAGATCATATTCTGTATTAGCAGAGGCTTTATTAATGGTGGTCCCCAGAGCAACCTCAGGTAAGGTGTGGTAGAAATAGGAAAGCATCACCTTGAGCCTCACTTTGGCCTGGGGGTCATCAGAGGATGATCGGGGAAGCAAGTGCGTCTACAAGATTGGGAGACTATTCAGAAAGAAATCACAGACCTACACAACCAAGAGGGAGCAAAACAAGCTAGGCCACTCTTGAAAGCTCTCTGCAAGATAGGGGTATCTGGGTGTATCCTCCAGCTGTCTTTGGAACACCTCAGCACAGCCTGGCCTGAGTGCTGCACCAAACTGCAAAGGACAAGACCTACCTTTGGTCCTCAGGGAATACAAGGCTATCAGGTCTGCCTGGAGACTTTGGTTCTCCCCAGGCAGCATCAACCACAGCTTCATTCAGCCTGCTCCTCAGCTTAGCATGAGTCATCCTGTCTGTGCCTCCCGGCTCCAGAGTCTAGCTGTTCTTTTTTGCCTAAAATATCCTAGGAGCCTCATGGCTAGCTATTTCTGCTTCTGGAATGGGAGAGAAGAACTCCTAAGACAGGTGTGTATCTATAGATCCTCTCTGGTTTACCTTTCGTATTGCTGATCTGCAGATCCCTCCTCCAGGAATCTCTCTCTGCTCCAGCTCAGAATGGCCCCACAGGAACTTACCAGAGAGCGAAGCTGGGCTACCTCTAGGGACTAATGGATTAGTCAGGATAGGGTAGGTTATGCTGCACTAGCAAAAATTTCAAAATCTCAGTGATGTAAAACAACAAAAAATGCTGTAGTAAAATAAGAGTTCTGCTGAGATTAGACCAAGGGTAACAGAGGCTTCTTCTTGACATGTGGTTCCATGATCACCATAGCATGGGACGGAAGCCTGGCTCTTAAAATCTTCCACCTGGAGGGCACGCAGCTTATGCCTGCTCATATTTCATTGGTCAAAGTAAATCACACAGCCCCACAGAACCTCAAAGAAGGACACAGCATGGCCCTATGATGTGCTCAGAAGGTGGAGGATGAGCTGGAAGTATTTAGTAAACAACCACACCCGGCGTCTCATGGACCCAAATAACCTGCACTCCCAAGCATGGAGAGCCTATTGGGTCCTTCTTGCATGCACGGTATGCTGAGGACTGCACAGAACCATGCTGATGCCTGCAGATATAAACTTGGTCTGTTCAGAGATCATACTCATCTTTCAATCCTCCTGGGGGAGTTTTAATTATAGCAAATGACCCTGTTATCTCCGTCCCAGAATCTCAGGATATTAGGCAGAGTGAATGGAATCTCTGTGTCACCCAGTCTTCTCTGCAGCCTCCTCGAAGAAATAGACCTACTCTTTTTAAGGAAATTATAAAAATAAAGGAAAATCCTGGAGCCTCCTCTCCTCACCCATTCTGATGCCAAATTATGTCCTTTCCATTCCTCCTTTCCTGACTGTATAAAGCACTTGGAAATCAAAATAATAAAAAACAAAAACAAAACACAAAGTGGTTAATGAACATTAAATATTGAAAAGAGATATCATAGTGTGTTTGTGGGATAGTGAATAAAATAGATTTCCCCAACCCACGTACCCTCCCTCAGAAAGACTGTCTAACTTGGGCTGCAGGCTATGATATAATTAGAACAATATTGCCCAATTGCAAAGACATGTGCCTGTTTTCATGAAATGGAAGCATCTGCTGAAATTATTTGAGGTGTCCCGTCACTAATTAAAAGAGCTTTCATTTATAGAGAATGCACCATATGGATGCTGTTGATTCTCAGGCTGCTGGATGTGAGTGAGCACTGGGCGAGTTGCTGGGGCAGGTGTATGGTGAGGAATATCTGGGAAAAATATGATTTAGCCTTCCAAAAATTCTCCAAACAAGGAGATGGGGGCGGGGGAGGTGCTGCTGGAAGTTGTTTTAATATAAGACACGGAACATGACACATCATCCTCAGTTGCACCTGGTCACATCTTTGTTCACTTACGAGCTTTGCCCTGGAGCCTTGCTATGCCCCTTTAACTTGCCAAGTCACCACCTTGTCTTCAAGGGGCTTTCCAGATACATGGGATCAGCTACCGAATTTGTGGAGCCCTGTGCAAAATGAAAATGTGAGGTCCCTTGCTAAAAAGTGGTTAGGGAATTTCAAAATGGCAACATTAGAGCATTAAACCAAGCATAGGCCCTTCTGAGTTCAGGGCCTACTGAGACTGCACATGCCACACACCCAGGAAGCTGGCCCTGCAAATAGGAAAAAGCAAGATCTGCTGGAGGAATGGGGTCAACAGGTGGGGAGGTTAAGAGAGCTGGCCAAGCCAGACAATAGTCACCCAGCACATTTTAGCCATAAGGGACTTCCACATCCACACTTTGCCCTGGGGACCACACAGCACATGTTCCTGGTAGGAGACTCAGAAAAAAGAAAGGACTTGCTTTCATGTCTCCTTTCTGTGGCAGGGCAGTGATAAAACTCAGATGCCGCCTTCTGGCTATGCATACTTATGTCTTATCCACTTAGAAAATTCTGCTCTCTAAGAAGCAAAGCCCTACTTTGCATCATTCTCTTCCAAGACATACATACATGCCCATGTATGTTCCTTTTAGCACAACGAAGTAGTCCAAGTGGTTCCAGAAAAAAAATAAACAGCCATCTGAGCTGGAGACAGAGGCATTCGGACAACATTAGTAAAATTCATTCTTATCCTCAATAGCTAGGAGAGCAATGGCAGATTATTCAAGATGTGGATTTTCAACCAATTTGGGCTTAGAAAGGCAATAATTGAAGCATACTTGAAACAATCATAAAGTTCTTTCTTTAAAAGAAGATACTGGGGGCAAGGAAAGAACAACCACTGAACTAATTTTCCAGGTTCAGGGTTAGTGTTTTGTAAATTTGAGGGAATAGTACTACTCCAAGCCACTTTTGGGTGCCCCCACTTTCAGATTCTAGTTTTTAAGAATTATCTTAAGGAGGCAGGAGATTCACAGTATCCAATGGATACCATGGCCTTTTTGAAAAATAGCAGAATTACAACACAACAAAATTTGTCAGATAAAGCTGCACTTGGAAAAAAGAGACCTAAAATCAATTACCTAAAAGTTTCAACTTAAGAAACTGGAAAGGAAAGAATAAACCCAAAGTAAGTAGAAGGGTGGCAATAATAAAGCTAAGAGCAGAAATTAATGAAGTAAAATGAAGGCACAAAGTAGAGAAAATTAACTTAATAAAAAACTTGTTCTTTGAAAAGTTCAACAGATTGATAAACTCTAGTTAAACAGATCATGCGAAAAGGACAAAGAATACATATCACTAATATTAGTAACAAAAGGTGTTTATCAGCATCAATCCTACACATGTAAAAGAATAACGAGAGAATACTATGAATAACTCTAGGCCAACGGATTTGACAAATTAGGTGAAATGAAGGATTTAGAAAAAAAGGAAATCTTACCAAAATTGATGTTAAGAAGAAACAGAGAAACTGAATAATGCTTTATCTGTCAAAGAAATTTATTTTAAAAAATGAATTTCATTCCCCAAAGCAAACTCCAGGCTGAGATGAGGTGGGAGGCAGAATAATGGATTTCCATAGAAGTCCACATCCTAATCCCTAGAATTTGCAAATATATTATGGCAGAAAGGAGTTAGCATAGTGGAAGTAGTTAATGTTGTTAATCATGAACAACATTTGGATTAGCCAGGTGGACCCAAGGTAATCACAAGGGTCCTTGGTATGAAGGAGAGAAGCAGAGGGGTTGGGGTGTCAGAGTGCTGCAGTCTGAGAGAAAGACTCAGCTGGTCATGGCTGACTTTGAAAATAGAAGGAGCTGTGAGCCAAAAAATGCAAGCAGCCCCTAGAAGCTGGAAAAGGTAAGAAAACAGATTTTCCCTTAGAATCATTCTACAGAAGGAAATGCAGTCCTCCTGATGCCTTGAGGTTAAACCAGCGAGACTCATTTCAGGGTTCTGGCTTTCAGAGCTGTGAGATGTAAACTTAGTTTAAGCCGCTAAGTGCGTGGTAATTTGTTATAGCAGCATTAAGAAACTAAAACAGACAGTTTTCCTGGTTAATCCTATCAAATAATAAAAAAAAAGCGCCAACATAACACAAATTTTTTAAAAAATAGAGAAAAAAGAATCAGTGCTTAACTTATTTTCTGATGTTTTCAATACCAAAACCTAGCAAAGATAAGAAAATTGCAGCCAATATCCCTCATGCATATGGATGCAAAAATCCTTAACAAAACAGGAGCAAGTTGAATCCAACAATACATAAAAAGGATAATGCATCATAACCAAGTACCGTTTATCCTGAGAATGCAAGGTTAGTTTAACATGTGAAAATCAATCAACCCAATTTACCACGCTAACAACAACAAAAAAAGCTATATAATTATTTCAATAGATGCAGACAAAGTATTTGACAAACTTACTCATTCATAATGTCAGGAATAGAAGAGAACTTTTTCAACTGGGCATCTATATCTAAAAACAAAGCAAAACAAAAGAAAAAACAGCTAACATCATACTTAATGGTAAAAGATTGAATGCTTTACCCCCAATACCAGGAACATGCCAAGAATGCTCTCTTTTACCACATCTGTTTAGTATTTTTCTGGAGATCCTACCTATGGTATTAAGGTAAGAAAAAAAGCAATACAGACTAGAAATAAAGACAGATGTAAAACCTTCCATATTTGTAGATGATATGATTGTTCATGTAGGAAATCACAGGGATGTTACAAAAATAATTACTAGAATCAATGAATGAATTTAGCAATGTCATGGGTTATAATATTAATACACAAAAATCAATTCTTTCTTATATACCAACAGCAACCAAGTAGAAAGTTAAATTTTAAAAAATCCATTTAGATTGACACCAAAAGATATAGAATATGTAGCAATAAGTATAACAAAAAGTTCCAAGACCTCTACACTGAAATTATAAAGCTTTACTAAGAGAAATTAAGAGACACCTAAATAAATTTTAAAAAATTGTATTCTTCTAGATTAGAAAATTCAATATTATTATATGGTGATTCTACTTATATTCAATGCAATCTCAATAAAATTTCCAGTAGGCATCTTTGTAGAAATTGACAAGCACAAATTTATATAAAAATTCTAAATTCTATGTTAATTCATATAAATTCTGAAATTCACATGAAAATGCAAAATACCTGGAATAGCCAGAACAATTGTAATAATAACAACATTGGAGGATTGACTTTACTTGATTTTAGTAATCAAGCTTCAGTAAGCAAGACAGTTTAATATTGGTGAAAATATAGACATATGGAACAAAGGAACAGAAGAGAGAGCCCAGAAATATACTACACATACTCTATCAGTTGATTTTTGACAAAGATACTAAAGCAATTCAATAGGAAAAGGAAAGTATTTTCAAAAATGATGTCCAGATAGCTATGTGGTAAAAAGTAGTGAGCATTGATCTTTCTCTCACACCACACAAAATAATTAACTCAAAACGTATTATAGAACTAAATGTAAAACCCAAAAATATAAAATTTTTAGAAGAAAACATAGAAGAATATCTTTGTGACCTCAGGGTATACAATGATTACTTAGAACCATAAAGGTCATAAACCATAAAAGAAAAAATAAGTGATAAATCACACTTCATCAAAATCAAAATCTTCTGCTCATTGAATGAAATCATTAAAAAAAACAAAAGGCAAACCATATCCTGGGAGAAAATATTCACAATACATACACTAAACAAAGAACTTAAATCCAGATTAGATAAAAAAAATTATTTCAACTCAGTAAGAAGACAAAGCAATAAGAGAGTGGGCAAAAAAAAAAAAAATGTGAATAGTCACTTATCAAAGAAGATATCCAAATGGCCAATAAGCACATGAAAAGATGCTCAACATTATTAGTCATCGTTGAAAAATGTGAATTAAAACCCCAGTGAAATACCACTAGATACCAATTAGTGGTCTAAAATTTAAAGACTGGTCATACTGGTGTTAGAGAGGATGTGGAGGAACTGGAACGCTCATATTCTGCTAGTGAGAATAAAACAGTTTGGTAATTTCTTAAAAAGTTAAACGCGCACCTACCATGTGATCCAGCCATTCTACCCCTAGATATTTATCCAAGATAAAACACACAGAGACTTTATATATATATTATATATAAATTATATTATATATATTATATTATATATTATTATAATATAATTTTATATTATATATTATTACAGTATATATAATATCATATCTTATATATTATTATATATAAATATTTATAGCAGCTTTATTTGAAATAACCAAAACACTGGAAACAACCCAAATGTCTATCCACAAACGAGTGGCTAAACAAATGTGGCATATTCATACAGTGGAATACTATTCAGCAATAAAAACTAATAAACTGTTGATGCACACAAACAGTATAAATTCATGTCAAAATAATTATGCTGAGTGGAAGAAGGCAGATAAAAAAAGAGCACCTAATGTATGATTAGGTGCATTCTAGAAAATGCAAAGTGATCCGTATTGACGTACAAAAGATCTGTGGTTGCCTAGGGATGAGGGTGGAGGGAGGGATAGATTACAAAGAAGCAGAAGGTAACTGTTTGAGGTGATACAAAATTTGTAATTTTGATCATGGCGATGGTGTAACAGGGGAAGGGAGAGAGGCAGTCCAATCTCAGAGAGCTGTAGCCGCTGGAAGAGGGTGGTAAGGGCTCTAGAGACGGGTCTCAACTGGATGTGTCTATCTCCCAGCTCCTAGTCCTACAACCCTTTCCTGCACCCCCAGACCTCTACAAAGAAAGCTTCTGCTAAAACCCGTGTGTGCTGTAATCCCCAAGGCACATAAACACATTGAGAGCCTTGTTACACAGAGATCTCAAGTGGTTTCACAGAGTAACAGAGAAACTCGTTTCTGGATACTAACAGATTAGATCCCAGATACTCTCTGCAAGGCGACCTTCCAGCAATCATGTCTATCTTTTGGGTTCTCTGTCTTCAGCACCATGTTTTAATTGCTTATTGTGAAACAAAGGAATGTTTTAAAACATTGCCGATTTTACTAAGAAAATTGATGGCAGAATCAGGATTCAAATGCAAGCAGTCTGGCCTCCGGGCTTGAGGATGCTACTCTGTCTCCTTTTCTCTGCACTAAGTAGACTCTCCCCTTGAGCTCCCAGTTTTGTCTCCTTGGCATCTGTCCAGATTATCTAAATAAGCTTTCCAAGGTGGTGGATGGGTGGAACCTCACCCTCAGTCATCCATTTATACAAAGACCTCAACAACATAATTGCAGCAAAGCAGAGAGTTGTCTATCTCTTTGGCCACAGTGGTTGAACATATAAAGCTAATCTCCTTGGATTAAGTTCCCTTAAACATAGATCACTTCCTACCAATGTCAACTTCAGTGAACAAAATTGTCATTGAGAACTCGTGGACCACTTCTTTGGGTCCAATGGTGGAACAGAGCTGCTAAAAGCTCAAGAAGTTGAAAGCGGGTTGAAGTAACACAATTAAAATATAGGACAACATGACAGCCAGCATGGGAGAGCAGCTGGACATGCTTGTTGAGGCTCAAGCAGAATTCAGGTGATGGGCATTGGGCTGCTGATTTGTCAGAGGCCAGAGGAAGAAAATGACAAAGTTAGAAGACTTCAGACTCGATGAGTAAAAAGACAACCTCAAGCCTTATCCTTATCTTCTTCCTGGGCCCTTTGTTTATGTGGGAGGTCTGATCATCCTCTCCAAAGGATTTTCTGGAAAGCTCTACCTTGAATTTCTTCAAACTCCTTGGCCCTGAAGTGCTGGAAAGAAAAGAAATAGCACCATTTTTTTGTGCCTTGAGTCTGAAAAAGAAGCAAATCAAGCAGCTGGGAGATCCAGATTTTGCTCAATACCCACCTACAAAGAACGGAACAAAGAATCCTATAATCTGTTTAAACCCAAGATAGGAAAATGATTGTTTTAACCACTCTAACTTTGTATATTTCTGCATTTAAATAATTATGTTTTGAATCAATCAAAATTTCCAATATAACCAGCCTCCTTGATAAAATTACCCAGACTTACCAATTATTTAAAGAAAATAAGGAGCACTTCCCTCCCTCAATTTAAAAGTATCAGAAGTCAATTCCAATTTGTCCTCAAGAAAGTTTTCCTGATTAGTCAAACTATTCCCTAGTGCATTGACACTTCCTTGGGCCATCCATCTTATCCACAGGTGTGTCACATTAGGACTAGCCAGCAACTGCTCTCTTTCCCTATTAGCCCCTCCCCTCTCTGTCCCAGGTGAGAGCTTATGAGACCAAGAGGGGATTCAGCCACAGGGGCTCAGCTGACTGATATCAAGAGGTTTTGAGGGGATCAGTCATGGAGAAGGGCAGGCCTGGGTTTGGGGAGAGAAAAACACACAGGAGAGAAACGAGAAATTGTTGAGAAATAACAGTATCAACCAATTATCTGCACAGGGGAAGCAAAAGGCAAAGAAAGATCCAAAATAACCACCAATATCCTTCCTAAAGAATGGGAGAGGTGACTGCTTATCTATTACAGTTGCAAAATTGGGATCAGGGAAGGGCAGTTGAGCAACTCTGTTGTCCTGTGTTGGTCCTGCCTCAGCGTGGCACCGATGGCACAGCACGGCTCATCAGGCCCAGAAAGGCCACAGGAAAACCTGTGGGTGAGCGTACATGCCTGTCAATGAGGCTGGCAGGCAAATGCCTCTGCAGCAAGGGTCATTACTCACCTGTGTCTCTGCATGACAAAAGGAATTTTTATGTACATTAGACTGTCAGTGGCTCTCTGTGGTCTCTAGAATAAAGCAAAATCTCCCTAGTCTGGCACTCAAGGTCCTCTGTGCATTGACAATTGGGAAGATCTTCCACTGACCAATCCAGATGGACAGTGGCCACAGTGATGGAGCAGGCTGGCCCTCCAGGCCCACTGTAGTATGGAGCATTTGTATTTAGCTCTGGGTTTGAGGGGCTTCTTAGAGACAGAGGGATTGTCCCAGGATGATGACAGCATGTGGGGCAGATTTCAGAACTTCAGCAATCGAATGGCCCTACCTCATTGCCCGGACGACAACATTCTCTGCAGCAGCCCCCTAAGATGAGCTATTTCCAGCCAGACTGGTCCCCTCATAGCACACCGACTTATCACACTAGCCTCTCTGACTTTGCTTCTGACATCATCTTACCTGGAGTGTCCTCACTCCATCCTGTATTCTTGCTTAAAGCAAAATATATATCCAGCCCTTGCTTTCTCCTTGCCTGATCTAGCGCAATGCCAAGTTCCTACACCAGGTAATCACACACTGCTTAGAAGTGTCCTCCTTTCACATGGAGAGCTCCTTGGAGGAGGAAATGATGCCTGATACTTTTTGCTTCTCCTTGTGGGTTCCCTACAAAATCTTGCATACTGCTAAGCCCACAGCTGGCCCCCAGTAAGTTCTTTCTGCAAGAAACCTTATTTACAAAAGTGATGTTATTAGAGTGGTGAGAGAAATCAAAAGTGAGAATCAAAAGAAATGAGAATTTGCATCCTCTCCTTTCCCACCCCTAACCCTGTGGGTCTCCTTTTAGACTTACTGCATTTGATCCATGTATTATCAATAATATCTGATGAGTATTCAGCATGTACCAGCTTATAAACACTTTATATGTACATGTATTTAACCTTTACAACAAACTTGTGAATTAGGTATTAAAATTATCCCCATTTCATGACTGAAGTATCTGAGGCAGAACAAAGCAAGGTGACTTGCCCAAGGTGCCTCTGGAATCCATTGCTTAACCCCTTACTGCATCAGCTCTCAGATGAGTGAAGCTCTCTCCAGCATTGCTGGCTTCGTGGGTTTTCTTTACAGCCATTTTAGGATTGATCCTTCTGTACCTCCCTTATCATAAGATGATGCTGATTTCTTCTTGGCAACATCACAGTGGGAGACAAGCCAACACTCACATAAGATCAATTTGTGAAGCCATAGAATTCATCTAAATGTGTTTAGGATCAATGGGAGCCCTGTTCTGCAAGCCCATGAGGAAAACAGAATATATTATAGATTGAACCCTCTAGCTGAAAATTCCGGGCCATTGTCCACATGCTTTTTAGCTGTACTGACAGTGCCATACTGTGTTGAGAACCCATTGGAAGAAGTAAGCCACTTATTGCAACTCAGTAATGCTTTGACATTAATATCAGTGGACATTTTTGCACACTTACTATGGAGCAAGTAATATCCCAGGGGGTGTACATACATTCACTTAATCCTCTTAAAAATCTGATGAAGTAGGGATAATTATTATTCCATTTTAAAGTTGAAGAAATGAAGGCACAGTGAAGTTTACTACGTTGTACAAGCTTTCATAGGTAGCTGGCAATGGACCCAGGATTCTAGCATTGGCAGACAAATTCCATGCCCAAGTATTTAATCTTGACATATGTCTATTTTCTATTTATTATTTAAATGTTTTCACTGTAACTGGATGTGATAATACACACTGGAATGTGGTGTGCTGGAAAGCATGCTCACCTGAGAGTCAGACACCATCCAGAAGCCCGAACTAGAACAACTCTTGGGGATCCCCTGATTCCAAGCCTGTATGATATTATGATTCTCTATCTCAGTTGATAACATGCAACCTGGCTTTGTCATGGAAAGCAGGATTCTTTGGGGACAAGTATTAAAAAAATAAAGATGAATATACATACGGACATATTTACTCTTATTCTGTGCCAGTCCCATTCCAGATACCTTAGATCCATGTTATATATTAAACCTCATCAAAAAGCTTAGAAATAGGTATTATCCTCATTTTGCAAATAAAGAAACAGATTCAACAAGTAACTCTCAACTGTTACACAGCCAGGAAGTAGCAGCAGAACTCCTACCCCAGTCTTCAAATCCCTGAGCCAGTGCTTTGGTGGGAATCAGACACCCCCCATGGGGCAGGACCATCCCACCGACCCTGTTTGCCTCCTTCCGTATGCTACAATTCTGTCTTTGTCAAATATCCTTCCCTACATCCTTTGCCAAGCCCATGCCCACTCATCCTTGAAGAGTTGGTCAAATGTCATTGCCTCCAGGAAATATAGCTAGCTGAGCCTTCCCCTATCTTCTCTGGGCAAAATAAATCTCTCCCTCCTGGGCAACCCTACCGCACTGGGCATTCATGTTTGTGGGGCTCTCCTTGGTCTTGTGGCCATTGCTTTGTCACCACTCAGTAGAACACTGGAAATGGTGTGATCTCCTTTAACCAAAGCAAAATGTCTGGGTTTGATTTCCAGCTCTTGTACTCACTAGCTAGGTGACTTTGGGCAGGTTATTTAACCTCTCCTTGCCTTGTTAATTTTTTTAATCTAGAAGATGGTAATATGTTTCTTTTGAAAACTGAATAAGATGGTGCATGCCCAGTGCTTGGTGCATTGCCTATCCTGTAGTAAGTGCTCCATAAATGGGAACACACATTTCATCATCCTGTTGCTGTGTGCATATCTGTCTTCTCCTCCAGTCCGTGACCCCCTCAAGCACAACCACCTGTCTTATACACCCCTGGCTCTGCAGAGCCTATCCAAGAGCCTCCACTCAGTAGATGCACAACAGATGTCTGTGGAGTGACTAAACTTCATGCCTTTGATCCTTTGGTATCTCTTGGTCTCGCCCTGTTCCAGTGCTCAGCTCCGGAACTGAGAGCTACCCGCCCTCCCCTCCACCCCCAAGCCAGGCCTTGTTCCTCTCTGCAGGTCTTTGCCTGGCTCCAGCCCATACAGCGCCCATTCCAGAGCTCTCCCATTCCCTCTGATTCATCACTCCCAGAGCTCCATGTCCAACATGGCTTTATGTAGCGACACTCATGGCAGTTCAGTGGTATGTGCAAGTTTTGCTTTCATTTTGAATCAATGAAAGTTTTTAAAAATCTTACCTTATTCCTCAAAGGCTCATAAAGCCCTTCATGGGGCTCAAGGGAATTGTTCACTGTAAGATTTTAAAATTGCTTCCAAGTTACTTATCATTCATTCAAGCTCACGCTATTATTTAAAATTCTTATTGATTTTGGAAACAGTCCTTTAATTGATATCAAAAAGCAATTACATTTTCCAGGCTGTAAATCTGCTTTACTCCCAATATTAAATTCATCATCTCTGTAAATAATTTTCTCTTATTATGCATACGTATTAACCGAACTATAAATAGCATCATTAGCGTACTCACGGTTGCCTTAACAATCAGTGACCCTTGAATTTGATTTAGAAAAATTGATTCCTGCTGAAATTTTCCCTTAAGTGAAATTGCCATTCCTGCCGAATGTCTGGGCAAATGAAGGCATTAAAGAGTCGTTACCTTCCATTTCCTCCTGGACTTCAATATAGCAGTTTTAAACAGGGATTCGCATAGACTCACCTGTTGATGACTCTAGTAAACTCTAGTAAAAATCATTGCTTTAACAGCATGGGTGTTCATGTCTATTTGATGCTCACGTTTGAGGTTTTAGGAAAAGAGACATCTCAGCAATGCGGTTCCTTCTAAACACACAGAGGGACGTGGAGCCTTCTTCTTGAAGTCTGATTTCCAGCTGTGGGGAGGTTGAGAGGTACGAGACAGAGCAGAGGAAGCTTGTAATTTCCTAACAGAGCAATCTACAGCCATGGAGCATGCTAACATTAGGACCACACAACAACATGGGAAAATGCCCATGATGTGATGTCAAGAGGAGAGATCTAGGGTGGTATCTGGGGTATAATCAAAGGAATATAAACTATGAAGGCATGTGGATAAGGACTAGAAGGAGACAGGAAAATTAAAACAGTTGAGTTAAAGGGATTGGATTATACACAAATTTACTTCCTTTTCTTTTTTTTTCCCCTTGCCTTTCTTTCTTTTCTTTACATTATACTATTACTTCTCAATAAATATAAATCTCAGGAAAATGGGAGGGGAGAGAAATATTTAGGCTAGAATAGCCTCACTCTCAGCCTTACAGACATTTACCAAACCTGTGACTCTAAGAAACCGTGGTATCATAGAAAGCCGTGACACCCTTGTCAACCCTGTGTTAACCCTGTGTTAACCCTTCGAGGGAACCCAGCCCCCCACCAAGTGCCTGGGTAACTCTGAGCAGGCTGGGGAAGCTCCACTGCCCACAGGTCTCCTGATCAGTCAATGTGGCAGGTCTCCAAAGTGTCTAGCATGCCAGGGGCCTCTCTGAGCCTCACCTTCCACATCTGTCAAGTAGCAATGTTGCTTTATATGATGACTAAATGAAATTATTTAAACTATATAGGAAACCACTTTTAAAACTACAAAATTATGTACAAATACTATTTTTATTAACTGAAATGCAACCAGATCTCAAAGGACGAAGACAAGGTGGCTGTCCAAGGGACCAAGAACCATAACGTTCCCTGCCCAATGGCTCCCTTTGTGGGTCAGTGTATCTAAAAGTACCCTGGTCAGGGTACTTTTGGTCAGGGAATCTGCTAACACACCTGCACCTCTCTGAGTTATGATGCCTTTGAGGCCTGAGGACTTATGACTATATTGTAGATTCTTCGTGGGGCAGAGGGGACAATGAATGGTGATATTTTGAGTCTTTACCCTAAAACAAATGTTGACAGGTAGCTTTTTGTTTATTTGGAAATAAGACCCTTCAGCTCTGGGAGAGAGGCCTAAAGGTGTGGGTTCCTCAAAGGCACAGGAAGAAATTGCTGTGAAAAGGACACCAAGACAGTTTAGCCCGAGGGAGCTCCCCGTGGAACTCCTTTCTTAGAAGAAAAAGATAACTGGACAGAAGCAAGTATTTGAGGGCATGATGATGGAGAGCTTTCCAATGTGGCAACAAACATCAAACATCAGATATGAAAAGTTCTATGAATCACAAGTAGAATTAACTACAAGGGAAACCAAACTTATGCACATCATAATAGAATTACAAACATGCACACAAATCATAATCAACAAAATTTGACACATATATAACCCATGCCACTAATACCTGTAACAAAACAGTTGGCATTTCCATTCCTCCAGAAAGTTCCTTCATGCCCCTTTCTCGTCATCTTACCCAGAGGCAACCACTATTCAGTTTCCATTACTACAGATTACTTTCGCCTGTTCGTAACCCACTTACAAAGGAGATCACACCATAAGTAGTCTTTGTGCCTGTCTTCTTTTCCTCAATATGCTATTGAGATCATCCATGTTTATGTATATATTAGTAGCTTATTCTTTTCTTATTACTGAGTAGTATTTCATTGTGTGAATGTACCACAGTTTATTTATTCCTTTCCCTGTGCATGATAAAAGCTCTCAGCAAACTCCAAAAACAAAGGGATTTCTTGAATCTGATAAAGGGCATTTATGGAAAATCTATAACTGACATGTGCTCCCTCATGCTGGCCCTTAGGTTGTGTGTTTCCTAGTCCCTTCTGCCCTCACCCTGGTCCCCACAGGTAATGCAAAGTGTTCAGGTGAACATCAGCAGGTGCTACTCGGGGCAGTCACCTTTTGCTACTATAAAGTTGTGAAATACTGCCTTAAATCTCAGTGGCTTACAATAACAACTATTCACAGCTTCCTCGTGTGGTAAGTCAGTGGCCTGGTCATGTTCTGTGTCTGCCCCATGCCTTTCCATTCTAAGAGCCAGGCTGAAGAAGCACCCCCCTAACCACAGTGGGATACTCTTACGGCAGGAAAAACCAGATTGGCAATCCCTCTGAAAGTCTCTGCTCAGAACTGGCACCCTGAAATGTCTGCTCACATCCTGTTGCCCAAAGCTAGTCACTTGGCCAAGCACAATGTCAATGGTGGAGGAAATATATATTATGTTCTAAACTAAGGCAGGATGCTTGCTCAGGTCTCAGGGAGAGTCCAGTGCTGTTTCTCTCTCATGTTGCTGCACTTCCCAGTATGTTAGGGTAAAGGTTACTTATACAGAGGAAAAGAAACAAACAGACTAAAGTACTGTGGATATGCTAGTTGTTGTTCTCATTATGGAAAGAGAGACAGGCATTTGGAGAGATAAACTTGTCTGAGCCACCTTTGGACCCTGTGCTTGTGCTCTGATTGGGCCTCTGATGGGATATAAGATTTGGGTCGTGCATCTACCTTGTGCTGCAGACTGTGAGCCTTTCGGGTCAGAGCCTGGGGCCTGTTCATCTCCATATCCTCAGAGATGGGTGCTGCCCCCAAGAGACACTCAATATATGCTCATGGCATGGTGATATTAGGTATGGGATGAAAGTTTGTCTGGTGACAACATGCCCAGTGATGATGGAGTCCACTGAAGAGATTGCACTGTCACACAAGGATGAGGCTGATTACAGAACACTGAGCCCTCCAGCACATGATTCCTCACCACACTCTGAACATGGGCCAGCTCAGGCCTCTTTCAGTAACTACAAGTGCTGTGGGTCCCATATTGGAAGACCATGTCCCTGAAACAGTGGGCAGGAGAACTCACTCTGACAATATTCTTCTTCCTCTCACCTAAACATTTGTAATTTTCTTGCCTCCCTGCACTACACTCAGTTCGCCATGGAGGTCCTGAATGCTGGCCCCCTTTCTTCTCACCTTGCAGGTGTCCTTCTTGCCACAGAGAAGCATGAGTGTGTTTTTGTCCATGCCAAGCTGAGTGATAGGCGTGCCAAGCACTCAAGAAGGCTGCTGAAATTTATGGCTGCCTCTCCTTGTTTGCATTTATATTGCATGGTCTTTGAAGGTGAGAGCCTTTCCTTGGGGACATGCACATCGCTGGGGCAGGAGGCGAAGGAGACAAAGGGTCTGCAAGAGACACTGAGACAGAGACAGTGCCAGGGCGGGACTGAAACCCCTCAGACTGGAAGACAAGCACCCGACCAGACAACGGAGAGTTCAATTCAATCTCTGGAGTCGTGGCTTGCGAGCTCTGTAAGTGTGGGCAGTATCTCAACACCCCTCGGATCAACTGTACTGTGTGTTGACAATTATTCACTCCTTCTCCACCCAGCCCATGTTTCCCTGTAGGTGAAGCATGTACTTCTCCACTCCACTGATTTCAGGTTTGGCTAAGAGACTTGCTTTGGCTAATAAAATGAGTGTAGAGGTGATGTAGGTTATGTCTAAGCAGAAGTTTTAAATATACTTGTGGGATTTGGCTCTTCCCTTTTTGTTCCTGCCTCACCATGAGAACAGCATGTCTTGGAGAGGAGCCACCCCTACAGCCTGGACACAGAGCCCAGTCCAGCCCAACAGAGCCCAGCAAAGCTTGGCTAACCTGCAGCCTTCATGGAATGCAAGAAATAAGTGTTTGCTGCTGACAAGCCATTAGAGCTGTTCGTTAACACAATGAAAGTTAACTAATACAACCCCTCATGTGCACAATGCAGGCTTTTCCAACCATTACCTTCCTGAGCTAATACTTG
The DNA here is from genome assembly GCA_008750895.1 of Mirza zaza. Lineage (NCBI taxonomy): Eukaryota > Metazoa > Chordata > Mammalia > Primates > Cheirogaleidae > Mirza > Mirza zaza. The sequence continues at coordinate 71,960 of VSMD01035097.1, forward strand.
GGTACTTGGGCATGTGTGTGTAGAAGGTGGGCCTTCATTTCCCTCATGATCAAGTGAAGAGGTTGATACTGAAAGTGTTAGGGGGTGAGTCTAGTGTTACACAGAATTCCAAGCCAGGCCTCAGCATTATAAATCTAAAGTTCTTCCCACATCCCACAGCTTCCTCACCACACCAAGCCTATTCCCTCCTCCGGATGACACACTATCCCTTGGGGATCCACCTAACAAGCTAGATTTCCACCCCTATCCTGAGACCACGAGCCCCTTCACCGCTGGGGATGCATCCCGGGCATCCATAGTACTAAGAGATGATTTTAAAAGCTCCAGGAAAGACTCTGGTCTGTCAATCAAAACACCCATGTCAGCCTCACCTGTGCTCCTCATTAGTTATGACCGCAAGGCAAGTCACTTAACCTTTCATCAAAAATTGCAATAAGAATATTTGAACTCTCTTCTTTTCAGAGCTCTTATAAGAACCAAATGAAGTAATTAATAGGTGTGAACATGCATTGCCTGGAGCAACTGCGTGCACCTTGGGCCTTCGGAAGGCTGAGAAGCAATCTCTGATGTCTCTTGCTTTAAGGTCAGTGCCCCAAGGTGACTCACTTTTCTAGTGTTTGCAGCTGGAGTGGCAGCCTTACCCTTGTCCAGACAGCCCTGAGTGTGTGCCTGGCCTTTGGCACAACTTCCTGCCAGCCAACCAGGGAGTGAGAGTAGGAGCAGACACCGTGTCTAGGGGAATTATTTGGAAGCCTGGAAAAAGCTGATAAAAAGCCACCCTGAATTCTAGGTCTGAAGGTGCCCAAACAGCTCAGCAGGTTACAAAATCATTAACCAGGAAGGCTGGAACAGATTCATCTCTCCACTCCCTTCTTAATCCGTTCAGCATTTTCTTTGAGTTCCAAGAAGCCCTCAGTGTGGGAGTGATGGGAGAGCATCTTGCAAAGAGGAGAGTCTCTCCTGCTCCACTGGAACTGGAAGCAAACTTAGCGTCATGTGGTTCACAGCCCTGTTTGCCCAGGTGGGGAAACTGGGGCTTCAGTCGGGGAAAGGGCCCGCCCAAGATCACACGGCTAACCAAATAGTCTCACCCCTGGTCAAGTGTCCTCCCCACTCCATTCTGCTAAGAAAAAACACCCTGCTCTCGGGTCACACTTTGGAGAAGGTGTCTTTGTGTGTATGCACAGGTGTGTGTGAGAAAGACTGTGTGCGTGAGTGTGCATCTTTGTGAATGGGTGTGAGTGTGTGTGTGCATCTGTGTGTGCGATGGGGTGTGGGCGTGTGTGTCACGGGGAAGTGTTGATGAATGAGGGTCTAAGGGAAGACTGAGCATGGGGGAGGGAGGTTTTACCCTGTCCAGAGGGACACATCATCTTCCACAGACAGCACTGCAGAGACACTACCCAAGGCTTCTTTCTCAACACTTTTCACAGCCACCAAAGCTTCTTTCATGCAGTACGACCTTAAGTCGTATTTTAGTCCATGGTTTTATATTCCTCCCATCTTCCATTTGCTCCAACTTCAGTACTTTAGTACTTCACTAAAATAACGGAGACTGCTGTGAGTTTGCCCTGTACACTCTTTCCCCTCCAGTGAGGGCACAAAGGTGACGACTCATGGGGAGAAAAGACAAATGGCCCGGCAACCACAAAAATCCACTCCTAGACAATCTGTACGCTCGGGCCTGTGTGGAAAATGTAAAATTTTGACATATTTTTAAATTATTCTTTCTAATCTTACAAGCCTAAAATGGAAACGTTGGCAGGTCCCAGAAAATTAGTTACTTGGATGTAGGAAAACTACTATGTAGCTCTGCTTAACACATGCTCTGGCATATTTAATCTATACTCTAAATTTTGGAAAGGCCAAGAGAGTTTGGCTTCTTTAAGAAAAGGGTTGTCAGAAGAAAGCTGCACAATACTGCACACTGCAGGCTCTGAAGCAGAATCTTCAGTGCATCTAAGGGGTCTATTCATCAGAAGAGACAGGGCAGGTGGGTGGAAGGAGCGGGGCTGGGGCGGAGAGGAGAAACTTCCTGTGTCAGTGACTCAGTCATCAGGTAACCACAGCCTGATTGGAAGGGAACCAGACTGTGAACCATGGGAGCTTTTCATTTTCTTTGTGCTCTGACCACAAAGGGAAAGGAAACAAAAAGTCAATTGTTTCTTAAAGGGACTCAAAGAGAGACAAAGGAGCAGAGATCCCAAGCAAAATCCAATCCAGAAGGAATATGGGCCAGAGGTGCATGAAGAGGCAGGAGCTAGAAAAAGTGTTAAAAGGATACCTGGAGGATAAAAAGAAAATCTTAAGTCAAGCAGCAATTAATGACAATGTCCCACATTCGAGGGCACCGATCTGTGCCTCGCCGTTCTATTTTCTTCTAGACGCCATTGAAACTGCGAACTTATTCACCTCCTGTGGGGTAAAGTTAATGAATGCATATCGTTATTCTTTAAAAAATTTTCTTTGTATAGAAGAATCATGAAGGAGTGGGTCATGAGGGCTTTTACTGAGACATCAACTATTTACACCTGGAGAAGTGGCGTCACGGTACACACACAATCCCAAACTGAACCTTTTCTGTGTAATCCTTGGCAATTTCCAGCTCAGTAGCAATGAATGGTTCTGCATAGTAAGAAAGATGTGCTAGAAATAAAATGGTGGCAGGCCATGGAAAATTTCCTCCCCAAACTGTAAATCTTCCCCTTTCTCTGCCACTTCTAAAAAGTGACATATTCAAATGTGAGTAAGTGAGAGTTGCATTGTTATAGAAATAATTTTGAAACTATTGTTTGGGGGAGACACGTGAATTACTTCAGTTATTACAGGTGTGGGTCACACCCCCTGTGCTATGACACGCTGAAAAATATGGTCTTAGATAAAGGAAAGAGAGATGGGGCAGGTGGGGAGTTTTCCAGAGCTCCAGGCCCTGTTGAGATCCCAGACTCCTTGTCCCAAAGATAGAGAGCACAAGGACATCCCTTGGGTCCCTTTCCGACTAGCATCAAGGACACATTGGCAAGTTCTCATGCAAGAGGGAAATCACTGTCATATTGTTTTCCTTGGCTTCTCTTTGTTGTGTAGATTCTCTAGATCACCAAAACTTCTGCTACTAATTTGGAATATTCTTCATCTCAAAACCACATCATAGCATGTTCCCCTTGTACAAACATCAGGACAATTGTCCAGATGCTAAGACCTTGTGAAACCTTCTTTACCTTTGGAAAATTTGAAAAGTTACCCTTATGCCTTATTCCCCACTCAAATAGCCGCTGACTGCTTTAGGAAATTTGTGATGAATGTTTTAGTTTCTCCATATCCTAATTTAGAATAAGAATCGTATACAAAGTTAGTTACTTCTGCTATGTTCCACAGCTATTTTGTACAATCCACTATTAAGGAATGTATCAAAGAACATTTTAATTATTTGCCTAAGTTGTCTCTCTCTTCCTTGCACAGATGATGATCTTTTTGAAGGATAGAATCATGTCACATTCATCTTTGTATATTCCTCATCAAAAGACCTGCATAAAGAAATCAATCACTAAATGTTTGGTTTTGGATGGATGGAGAGATGGACGGATGGATAGATGGACATATAAGTACGACATGATCTGCTTCCCAAAATGTATAAATGGGGTCTGCTTTCCATAATGAGAGGGGGCCACCTGTCCTAGCTAATCCTATTAGATCCTCCCTCCCAATTAGAATGTCTATAGCAATGGGATCAGCATGTAGCTGCCTAGAAATGGTCTTCAATGGGGCAGACTGTGGTTCCTCTGAGTTGTCCAGGATCCTGATCTCTGCCCAGATCTCTTTTCCAAGGGCATTGGAAAGCCTTGACCCTAGTCTCCTAGTGCTCCCTGCTTGCTCACAAGTGCTGTTGAGAGACAGTGGAACTCCACCTGCCTAAGTACAGCTTCCCTGGTTCACTGAGCCAATTGCCCTGTCCTGGTTCCTAGGATGACTGTGATGACATTTTCTAGGCTTAGCCATTTCCTCTCACTCCATATGCCTTTTTATTTCTCCTGGCCAAAATGTATTCTCTGTAAATGACTGAGAAACCCATTTATATCAAAGAGTAAATGATTCACAAGGCTCGGTGTATTACGCCTTCTCAGATCCTTTGCAACTTAAAGGGGACAACATCTTAAGTCAAAAAAGAAATTTCATGGCCGGGCGCGGTGGCTCACGCCTGTAATCCTAGCACTCTGGGAGGCCGAGGTGGATGGATCCCTCAAGGTCAGGAGTTTGAAACTAGCCTGAGCGAGACCCCGCCTCTACTAAAAATAGAAAGAAACTAATTGACCAACTAAAAATATACAAAAACTTAGCCGGGCATGGTGGCACATGCCTGTAGTCCCAGCTACTCAGGAGGCTGAGGCAGTAGGATCGCTTGAGCCCAGGAGATTGAGGTTGCTGTGAGCTAGGCTGATGCCATGGCACTCACTCTAGCCTGGGCAACAAAGTGAGACTCTGTCTCAAAAAAAATAAATAAATAAAAAAGAAAAGAAATTTCAAGTTGCGGCATTTCCAGCATAAGCGCACCCTCAAGTCTTTCCAAGTGGGCATCCAGGTCCTGCCCAGGGCTATTGGCCATACTGCCCTCTTCCCCTCCTCAGTGCTGCCCACTTCCCACAATCCTCACTCATAGACAACCTTGGCCTCTGAATCATGTGACTTTGGGGTCCACGTGGATGACCATCCAACATTCTGGCTTCTGTGGCCCCAGCAACCTCCTTCTCTATCCCATGTTCAAAATTTACTACCAAAGCCACCTAAATCTTGTCATCATGATTCATTTTATTGCATAAGTCTCACTCCTTCGAGCTTGGTCAACTTCTCCCTAAATGGCTTTTGAATCTCACTGGAACCTGCAGTCAATTTATCCCCTTGACTCCCTGCCAATCAATCAGCTAGCTTCTTTCTGCATTCTCATCCTCATTAAACTCAGATCTCTTGGTCCATCACTTGGTAACACTTTTTTTCAGAACTCTAAACTCCTCTGCCATTCTCTCTTTTTATCACACCCGTCTGATAAAAACCCAACTCTGATTAGAACCAGCTCTCTTCTTGTTCTAAGGTAGGGCACAAGCTTCTCAGTTTTATTGAGAAAGTGTCACAACAGGGCAGACCAATTCACTATATACTCATTATAACTATTCTCAGACGGACTTTCAACACTGCGAAGCAGACATGCCCCTTTCCTCTCCTCAACTCTGTAAAACACATCCAGCCTAATCTGCCTTCCCCAAACCTCTGATTCTCATACCTCTTTCCTCACTCTTGGCTTACAACCCTGCCTCCTATTGCCCAGGGAACACTGGGTCCACCACACGGAACTCTCGTGACCTCCCACCACAAAGCACACAAGCCCACCCAGCTCCCTCCTGGTTCCTGGTCTTTTATCCCTCCCATCAACCAAGGCTGGTTTGTCCATGTGGCTTAAGATCCATCCTTTCCTGCCTTTCTCTACTTCCTTGTCAAAAGGATTTCTCCCAAGGAGATTTTAATACCCATAAGTCTTTTTCCATTAAAAATTGCCTTTTATCATCCTTGAATACCCCTCCAGCTATTGCCCTTTAAACCAAACTTTCTGAAAAAGTTGCTTCATACTTCCTTTTTACAATTTTTCACTCTTCTTACTCTTCAATCTGCTCCATGCTGACTTCAGATCCCATCTTTCTACTGGAACAATCTAGTGTGAGTCACCAGAGGCCTCCATGCCCCAAATCCAAAGGGCATGTTTCAGTCCTCACTCACGCACTGTACCTGTCAGTTACTCTTTTCTCTTTGCTCTAGTGACATACCTCTCTCTCACTCCTAGATTTCTCAGCAACATTTTCTCTGGATCCTTTGCAAGTTTCTCCTTTTTAAAGCGACTATTTAATATTGTATTTTGTCCAGAGGTCCCTTTGTCCCGCCCTCTAACCTTTCTCTCTTGGTGAGTTCATCAACCCCGTGGCTTCAGATTCTACCCATACACAGATGAACAATAAAAACCACCTTGGCCATGGTTCCCAGTTCTTTCACTCCTTCACATTCTTTACTCTGCCAGACTATCAGGTCTCTCCCTGAATAACCCGGTCAGAAATCCCACATCCATCATACTCATATTTTCATCCAGATGTCTTGAGATCATAGTGTGAACTGGGAATTCCAAAAGCAGTTCAGCTCACATCCAGCAATTCTTCTGACCCAGAGCTGCTGGACAACATCTTGTAACACAGCTTATTGACCCTCAACCTTAGGGCTTGCACTGCTGCTATGGTTTGAATGTGTCCCCAAATTTATGTTTTGGAAACTTAATCCCCAATGCGACAGTGTTGAAAGGTGGGACCCTTAAGAGGTGATTAGGTGAGTAGACCTCTACCCTCATCAATGGATTAATGTTATTGAGGGAATTAGTTCCTTATCACATGAGTGGGTTTGTTTTAAAAGCACGTTTGGCCCACTCTTGTTCTTCTGCCTTCTGGCATAGGACGATGTATCAAGAAGGACCTCACCAGATGTTAGCTAGCCCCTCATCTTGGACTTCCCAGACTCAAGAACTGTAAGAAATAAATCTCTGCTCTTTATAAATTACCCAGTCTGTGGTATTCTGCTATAGAAACACAAAACAGACTAAGACAACTGCTACATTTCTCTAGTCTGGCAAAGGATTAAGACTGACTCTGGTGTTCAGTAGATTTAGTCAAAACCCTGGCTCTACAATTTCCTCACTGTATGACCATAAAAGGTTATATCATCTAATTATGTTATGTTATTTAACTTCTTTAAACCTCAATTTTCTTATCAATAGAGATAATAATGTCTAAGAATTATACTAATTATAGAAATTATTAAGTAGTGAGCATAGAGCGGTACCTACCATATAGGGGTGCAATCATAACGGTAACCTTAGTATTGTACTTTCATTTAACCTTGATGGTTGCTTATTACAGTCTTTTCTGTATTGGCCCTAAAACATCTCTGTTATTCACAAGTCCTTTAGGGTCAGTCATTGACTTCTCTACATACTTTGCTAAGAAGATGAAGGTCACCCACCATGTAGTACCCTCTGCTGTACTTCAAGCGTCCCCCAGGATGCAGCCATGCAGCCCTCCCTCCTGCAGGCCAGGCGGGGTGTGCCACATCCTTATGGGGCAGGCCCCTCCTCCACCAGTTATACGCTCTATCTTCCTCCTTCAGACTCTCTGACTTCTCCCTGTATCTCTGAACATATATGTCCTCTTTTCTCCTAGCCCTAAACAAAACACACATTTTGAAAGCAAAAAAATCTTCTCTTCACTGACAAGCTTCTTGAATGGAGTCCACATCAGTGGCATTTCCTGTTCTCCTCTCAGTCCCTTGCCATATGCCTCCTGTCCTCTAGAAGGCTGTGTATCCTTCCCTACAGGGTCCACCCCCCTCCACCTTCCATATTTCCCCTTCTCAGGCCTTTCTGCCCCATAGAACACAGCTGACTACTCTTCCCTTTTGTGCTGCCTCTTCCCTAGGAGGTTCTGCTTCTTGTCCTCCACATTTAAGTCTCCCAACTCCGTCTTCATGGTAGTCTCTCCTCATTAAGTAGAGTTATGTTGGGTATAAATTTCTGTCCATAGGTTCAAGTGTTCAAGATATATATGTGTGTGTATATATATATATATATTTTTTTTTTAAATTTTCTATTTATCAACTTGATTTCAACCCTGAGCTCCCATCCTGCTAGATTGTGAAAAATTCATCTTCAGTCATTCTCAGGGGTTTCTTCCCCTGTTGCCCTTCAAGGGATGCTGCTAAGGTCCTAAGGCAGGACACAGGGCTCAGGCATAGGGAGTCCCCTCTGGTGAGAGGACATTGGTCCACTCTGCATTACCACTGGGAATGCCAGTGCCTCAGGCCCTGTGGCCCTCTGTGGCCCTGCTCTTCCCTCCCCAAGCTGGTAGAGAGGAAACTTTGGCAAGGTGGCAGCCCAGGCACCTTGGGCTACCCACCCAGAGGCCCTGCCTGCTCAGAGTACTGCCAGGAGCAGGGATAAGGACCCTGCTGTTCCACTCCAGGACACAGACTTTGGCGGGGGAGCTCTCTCCTCAATGACTGGGAAATCCTCTTTATCTCTGCCATATCAATCTTCTTCAGACAGCCTTGACCTCATAAACATCCAGAGCCCTGTCTCCTGAGGCACATGAGCACAGAGTCTGTGACCAGCCTGAATCAGGGAAGGAAAAACACGGAGAGCAAACATGAATCTGTATCTCAAAAAAGTACCCTGCCACCCTGAACTCAAGAGAGAGACTGTTTTTGCCAGCACTTGGTGGGGGAAGAGGGTAGTATTTTATTTATTTATTTATTTTTATTTATTTTTATTTTTTATTTTTTAACACAGCAGATATGGACCACAGCACGATGATGGGAATATGAGTATGAGATTGTTATATTTTTCTCTGCCTGCAACTACATTTTTAATGCCTCAAAATGAATAACAAAATTTTAAATCTCCAATAAAAATTTATCTTCCAAATAGGCATTTTCCAATTTATGTCTCTACACAATTTTCCTTGATGATTCACCTATTCTCATGGTCTCCACTTTCCCCACAGCACAGGCAATTCTGAAATTGATCTTGCTGCCTCCAAACCATCTCCTGCATGTCAGAATGTCATATCCAAGTGATCCTGGACACCTGCATTTGCACACCCGACAGGCGGCTCAAGCTCAGCCTGCCACCCTTGACACAGAGCCCACTGCACCCGCCGTCCGGTCCATCACCGAGTCCTGTCAACTCAACATCAAAACCTCTCAAATCAATTTCCTTCATCTCATCTCTTCCACGCCCTAATCTGAGCCACCCTCACCCCTCATCTGGAAAACTGCAACCGTTCCTGAGTGTTTTCCTACGTACTCTCCAATCAGTGCTCCATGCAGCAGCCTAAGGAGATTTTGACTCTCGACAGCAGATGGATGCACTCCCTGCCCAGAGCCACCCATCGGCGTCCCTTTAGAATAGGGTCCAAACTCTGCAGGTTGGCCTACCGGCCCTGACACAGTCTGAGTTCCGTTTCCAGTTTGCTCATCCTTTCCCTCATTCTCCACACTGCAGCAACACTCACTTCCTCTGGCTCTCCCAACATGTCAAGCAGTTTCCCATCACCAGGGCTTCCCTCATGCTGTGCCTCTGCCCAAATACTCCCCCTTCCACATTGCCCTAAAATCCCTTCTCCACACAGGAAAGTTTGGAACTGCTCGGCTGAGCATGGTGGGCACTTGAGCAACATCCCTTAGTACTTCCCATTCCTCTTAGGAAGAGGTCCAAGAGCCTTGATAACATGGCGCACAAGACCCTGCAGGATCGAGCCCATGCCAGGCCCCAGCCACACTGGCCTCTCAGCACCGGAGGCGTGCGGAGTTCTTTCCTGCTTGCAGGCCTGTGCTCTTGCCATTCCACCGGGTGAATGCCTCCCCTCACTCTTCACCCAGGTGACTCCTACTCATCCAGGTTTTCACAGACACGTGATGTCCCCAGAAAACACTCTCTTGACTTTCTACCTGAATCCTGGGCTGTTCATCTTCTCAGGGCACTTATTACCACTTGCGATGATGTTTTTACTTTTGCCATCATTTGATATCTGTCTTCTCCACTCTGTGAGTGCAGAAATCACTATACATCCACCCCTGCCCTGTTCTCCTAGCAGGCTAGTTTAATATCAGGCATGTAAATAGGTGCTCAGGGAATGGTGGTTGGATAAACTAATGCACGATGAATGTCTGGGTTTGATGCCATCCTCTTTTCCCCCCTCTCCCCCACCAGATCCATACCTTCTAGTGTGCTTCCTCCCTCATTCATGGCTCTTGAAACCACCACATTACTCAGGCTCAAAATCCTAATATTACCTTTAGCTCCTTGCTTCTCCTCACTCCTTCTATCCAACATGTAGTTAAAACATATCAAGTCTACCTGTAAGAATCTAACACACTTCCCCTTTTCTTCCTGCTACTATACCCAGGTTACCTCTCATCTGGATTATTAAAACTGCTTCCTAGCTTCCCTCTCTCCTACTGACTCCAATCTGTTCCCCCCAGAATCAGCACATTTATTTTCCTGAAGCCGGATAGACCTCTTTCTCCAAATAGCCTACCCTTTCACACAAATAAAATCTGAATGGAGCATTATGCAGCAATTAGAAGCAACAGATTAGATTTAAACATAGCAACATGAGTGAATCTTAACAACATATTGTTTAGTGAGAAAAGAAAGAAATGGAATGAGATTATTATAACACAATACCATTTACATACATTAAAAATACATGTAGCCAAACAGTAAACATTTTGTATATACATAGACAAGCAAAAAGATAGACATCAAATGCAATAATGCCATTGCCTATGGGGAGGAGGGGAATGGTATGGGGGATAAAAGAGAAAAAATAAATAAAACGAGAGAAGGGCTTGGCATGAACCAATGAAGATAAATGGGCCATGAACTGATGAGGAGGATAAACTCCACCTAGTACAAGTAAGGTCCACAAAGAACAAAGAAACAACAAAATAACTTGTATCCCAGACAAGTAGTATTCAATTTGCGTTTGCATCTCTCTTCATAGTGCTTAGGACATTTCTTTGCACATCATTGGGGCATCAGTAGAATCTAGTGCAAAAAGTGTATTTGTTTCAATCAGGCAAGCCCCATGACATGCCTCAGCACTGAGAAAATAAACCATCCGTGTATTTATTTTACTCAACTGGAAACAAACTCCTGGGTACTGGCTTCTCTACCTAATTGCTTCTTGCTAATCATGATTTCACTTAAGCACAATAATTCCCTTAACAACTTGAATTCACATCACTACTTTAAAAAAAAGTGACAAATACCTCTTATCCTTTACCATAAATTTGAAGTATATTAAAAAGAGTATCCTAATTTTATCAGGTATAGTCACCAAAATGCACAACCACATTTGTTGAAGGAACTAGAAATTATATTTTTATCTTTTTGGTACCCCATGCTGAAGCTCCTACCTGCCAGAAATTATGGAATCTAAAATGAAATTGCAATCTCAGAAACCACGGGGTCACCTGGAGATCAGCTTTGCTGGCAGAATCAAGTTTTCAAGGAGAGGTAATAAATATTGTGGATGGATTTGCCTAGGAATCCCCATTTGTCTCCTTCCAGCCAGCACAGAATTGAAAAGGATGAATAGTTGATCATGGATTCCTAATTCCATCTGGGCCTGCAAGACACTAAGAATGTTTCCTTGCCTTGGGATAAACAGGCAATGTTTTTGTAAACTTTTGTTTAAAATCGACCAACAAAATCGATCTTAGTAGGGAAGCCAAGCCTCTCACGGACCTTGGATCTGGCTAATGAAAGTGTTAATGGTTTCAGTAGACATTGTAAAATAAATACTCATGAAAGTTTGCACAGCACACCGTTATATGGGCCCATAAAATCCACAAGGCAATTACTGAGTTATGAGCTCCCTGCCCACCTCCCCAAGCACCAAGGTTAGCACAAGCAGAGGTGACAGAGGAACCTGGCAAAGGGAGGAGGAGTGTTAGAGCTGCACCTGGTGCTGACCTTGAGGGAGACCAGACCTCTCCCCCAGCCCTTGGTTTCCTCGCCTGTGAAGTGGGCATTTGCTCTCCAGTCCAAACTCCCTCTGCAGGTCCTCATTTCTCTGTGCTTCATACCAGAGGAGAATGTTGGCATGCAAAGAGTTAACCATGAGCTCCATCCCTGTTTCATTTCTCAGGGTCAGGGTGACCTCAAGCACATCACCTAATACAATGTTCTTCTTGTCACACTCATAGCCAACATTTATTCAGTGTTCATGGTGGGCTAGACTCAATATCCCATTTAATCCTCACATCATGCCTATGAACCATGCATTATCATTATCCCCATTTTACAGATGAAGAAACTGATAGCAGAGCCTGAGCACTTAACCACTATGACATACTGGCTCATAATAGGAAGAGTGCCTAGTGTGGGGCACACAGAAAGTGTTAGCTCTCTGCCTTCCTCTTTGCCATACTTCATCCACTCTGCTCCACAAGAAGCAGGAACAAATATTCCATAATTTTGCAGCCATGGAGCACAAATAAGGGTGGAAAGCTGAGACACAAATATATCAGTCATGGGCTTGAACAGCATATTCGGTGCCCCTCTCTACAACATTCCTCATCCTCCTCTGCTTTCTCTCAGTCCACCTATGTTCTTGGGGGTCCCTTGCAATAGTACAGTTCAGCCCCCGGAATAGTGCCCCATGTGGCCATTTTCCTCACTAGCATAGATAGACCTCATCATAGCTAAGACTTCAAGAATGCATGTGCAATGGTTTGGTGCTATGCAGGTTACAAAACACTTAGATAGACTACTACCTAATAAAAACTTAATAAAAATTATTAAAATTATGTTAGGGAACATAGACCATTTATTTTGTAGAATGAAGGTTGGCTTGACTTCTTGCATTTCCTCATGAGTAAGTTCAAGTCGTGCATTTTTGCAGGAACGCCAAGAAGTCATGATGTGTCCAGCTCAGTGCATCCTATCAAACGTCACCTGGTGTTAGTTTCTTCCATTACTCAGTATGTTAAGTTTGACCATTGGGTTAAGGTGGTATCTACCAAGTTTCTTCACTGTAAAGTTCTTCTTTTGTTATATAGTTAAAGGGATATGTTTTGAGACTATATAAATATTTCTCCTCATTCTTTTGGCCTTTCAGCCATTAATTTAATATGTGTTGATGAATCTTATCTGAAATGCTTATTAATATAGTAAAACAGATAAGTGTACAGATATGAGAGAGAGGGAGATAGAATGATAAAGCAAGTATTTTGGCATTTTGGAATCTGGATGAAGGGCTTATGGGAATTTTTTGTACTATTTTTGCAATATTTTATAAATGTGAAATTGTTTCTAGATAATTTTTTTAAGGATATTGGTTAGCTCATAGAATCAGAAGAAAGGATAAAGAGCTAGACTTAGGGGCTACTCAGCTAAGAGACAACATTCAAAATGCACTTAACCCTTTGCACTCAGATGTCAAGTGTGGATAATGAGAAAAAAGCAAGTGAGAGTGCAAAGGGTTAAAATTGCACCCCAAGTAGACCACTGAAGTTCCACCACCATCCCCAAACCCTAGATGCTACTAACATCCTTCCCCTACTCCCCATGTCCCTGTAACCTTTGGCATCGAAGTGGGCAGATGTGTGAGCTGTGGAGCCTGTGTCACAGGCCCACCAGGCTGCAGGGCCATTGGAAAAGTGACCGCCCTATTGTTTTCAGTTTCTCCTACCTGGACTCATAGGATGGGGGGGGGGTGTCTTCAACATAAGTAAGAGAGTTCAGTATAGTGAGCAGCCAAAAAGAACAGAAAAGTCCAGTATGTGCCGGAAAACATCTGCACAATCTCACCTCTCCTAGGCCCGCTCTGTTGCTTTGTCATCAATCCATTCATTCTTCTCCTGCCACATTCAGCTTAGTAGTTAATTTCTGATTTTTTTCAACTTTCTAGACACCATCCTCCATCTCACCACTGACCCCCTCACTATTGGTCATGTCTTCAGATTGCTCCTGTGGGCATAAGGGCAGGCTGATGTGGGTTCAAGCCAACTCCATTACTTGCTGACCAGGGACATCAGGCAATGATGTTTCTCTGAGCCTCGGCTTCCTCCTCTGTAAAATGAGGCTACTGACATTGGCTATGCAAGGTGCTGTCTGAAAATAAATATATGTGAAGTGCAGTGTACTGCTTGATGCAGGAGTCCTCAAACTACTGCCCACAGGCCACATGCTGCCCACCGAGGAGATTTATCTGGCCCGCTGGGTGTTTTTGCCACCTCTGCCTGTCCTGCTTAGCAGCCGACTCGTCCCGGGCCCACAGTGTGCATGTGTGGAATGTGCGCCGCACTCTCCAACGGCCCTCCAATGGTCTGAGGGATAGTGAACTGGCCCCCTGTTTAAAAAGTTTGAGGACCCCTGGCCTGGTGTATAGCAGGTACCTTAGTGGCATCATTTTATAATGGACACTGTGGCATGTTGCCCAAACCTAGACTGAAGGACTTCATTCCTCAGGTGATGGAAGTGCTGTTGGAGCTGCCAGCCCTCACTGGGAATTGCCTTTGACTGAAGATACTTGCCTAACTCAAGGTCATGACTCTTCCTGGGGCAGGCTGTGCCCAGTGACCAGTTGATGAAAAAGTATAAAGGCCCAGCTCCCTTGTCCCAACTGAGGACAACTCAGAAGGGCCACCCCAGCTCCAGAGCTCCCAACAGGGTTGGCTGAGGCCCTTGTTGTGACCGCATCACAGTCCAACTTCTCCCTCTGCCCACTCTGGATGACTTCCCTTTTCCTCACAAGGAATCGTCCTGACAACACTCCCCCATGAACATCCTGCATGCCATTCATTTCCTGAGGGTCTGCTTCCTGAGCCACCCAACCTGTGACAGCCTTTTTCCCTGTCTTGCCTTCAGGTCTAGCCTCTTAAACACATATCCCACAGGGCCTGGCTCTATTTCCTACCATATCGATGCAATCTCTTCTGCCATATTGGATGTTGCCTTCAATTACAGATGAGTGTCAATAGTGTGTTTCCATCTCCCATCCCTAGCCTTGTTGATGGGACCCTCTCCATCAATGCTTCAAGGCCTATCTCAGGTGGTGCCTCCTCTAAGAAGCCTTCCTTGCCTCCCCCCATGGAAAGTATCCACTCCCTCCTCTGAGACCTCTCGTTATTTTGCCCCCCGCCTTTCCTGACCTGACACTGTGTGCTGCCAGTCCCCTGCCAATTCACCCTCAGATTCACCCCTTGCCTCCCTCTCTTCTGCTCTGTAGCTCAGAGGCCTGACACTGCAAACTGCATTTCCCAAGGACACATGTCCACTGAGTTTCCGTTAAGGCCAATCAGTGGGAGGTATGGACGAGAGTCTGGAAGGCAGGAAGAAAGGAGAATCTTGCCCTCTCTCTGCCGTGAGGAGGGGCGTCACTGGCGAGGGCTGTGCCCACCCTGGCTCCAGTCCCCACCAGCCAGCCCCTGTGCCTGGACTCCAGTTACTCTGTCTCTTCCTGCTGCCCGCCCACCCTCAGGAGGTCAATGGTTTCTCTTGTTAATCTCTGGGTTGCCCCACAGTCCCTTGTGTTCAGGTCTTTCAAACCTGCCGTAATTATTTTCCCACAGCAAACTCTCTCCATTTAACTACCTGGTGTGGTTCTGTTTTCTCAACTGGTCCAGGTGGTTATTATTGTATTTGCCTTACCCCCTCTCTCCTGAGCAGGGACTGAGTCAAGGCTGACAGCCAGAAAAACACAAAGTGGCTCTTTTGGTTGACAACAAGCTAATGGGCAAACAGGAGTGCTTGAAAAGGATCAGATGTGTGATTCTTTAGAACAAAGACTTCCACAATTAACCAAGGCTGCCTCACCCTCTCACTCTCCAATGTCATTTAGAAGAATGCAGGAATTCTTGGCCATTTTGTACAGAATCAGCCTTCACCAGCTTAACTAACCACCTCGACTGGCAAAATCCACCTTCCCCAGCATCTCCTGATACAAAGGCTTACAAACTTTTACTATTAAAACAAAATGTGTTTTACTCAGCTGATGTCTCAAAGAATTATCTCCATATCTTGCTTGTGGTTTTGAAGATAAACATTAATAGTAAAGCTGTTTGTAAATATCTTGCACAGACGCAGGTCTTTAATTATTTTTTGCATTAAAAATTGACAACAATTGATATTCCCCACTGATGAGCTACAAACATTGTGTTTATACACTGGTATATATTCTTTTTAATAGCAATTATTGTTCCATCATGATTGAGGAAATTGCTCTGAGGTTTAAAAGCATATTTGCAGCTATACCCAGGGGATTGTGGATAGTAATGCCTACTGTATCATCTGCCTTATTTAAAATTTGCAATAGGAAACACAATCCAATCTAGCGCATTCCTAAAGGCCAATGGGAAATAGATTGGGCAGCAGAGTCAGAAAATGCAAATCCAATGCTAAACTCCATCCCAAACCCATCTGCCTGGGTTTTATTTCCTTTTTTTTTCTTCCCCAAGGCCAGTGGTGCTGACTCAGTAGTGCATTAAACACAAATGTGCGAGTTCGGCCCTGACCAGCCATTAATCAATGTGCAGCCACAAAGGCAGCATCCGTGGAGTAGCAATCTACTGCAAGGTGCTGGGCGCGTGCAGGGAGAAATTAAAACAGGCTTTCAGAGGTAGATGGGACAGGCTTTTAGGGTAGACCTTCCTATGCTTAAAAGTCTTAGTTGACTGAAAAAAAATGTAATGCCAAAACAGAATTTTAAATGTGTGATCTATTTTAAAGGTGTGCATTTAACAAGTTGATTTGTTTGACAGTGGTAAAAGAAAGAAAGAAAGGAAAAGAAGGAAGGAAAAGCAAAGCAATGATTGCACATTTAGCCTCATTTGATAATAAAATCAAAAGTCTATACTGAGCTCTCTTGTGATGTGAAGCTTTGAATGAACAGCCTCCTGCCACTGCTCCTGCTTCCCAGAGGCATTGGGCAAACAGCTCAGATTCACAACCAGCCACCACTTGTCCAGTTCAAAGTGTAGAAATGATCTACCAGAGAGCCTCAGACACCCAAGTTAATAGAAGCAATTTTAATGGGGGGGCCTCATTAGGACAGGGGCTGGCCTTGGGTTCTTCATCCTGATTTTTCTCCTTAGATTAGGGGCCCAGTGCTGTCCAGCCTGGAAGGCAGGTGCCCTCCCCTCGGATGCTGCCTGTGTCCTTGGCCAAGGGCAGCCTCCTGCTGGCAACACGGAACTCCTCCTGGGCCCTTGGAGGATGAGGATGCCTGCTCAGGTCTCAGGGAGAATGCAGGGCAGAAAAGAAGGCTCAGAGATGATTTCTCCTGGGGAGTCTTGCAGCAACTCCCCCCCTTTCATCCCCTCCCTACCTCTTTAATCTCGCTTGCAGGAGCCATACCACGATGAGATTCGCAGCTCCAGCTCCACCTGGGGAGGTGTGCAAAATGCCCCTGTGAGTGTGCACTCCCTCGTTCTCCTCCCGCCCAACGTGAGAGACTCCAGAGTGTTGCCTTCATTAGAGAATTATAGGCCCCAAACCGCCAGTTCCCTCCCTGCCCCTAATACCACAAGGGGTGGGGGGCACCTCGAGCATGGAAGTCAGAGGAACCTCGCTCGCGCAACAGTAACCTAGCAACGGTGTCTCAGGATTTGAATGTAATTATACCCGGAGCGTGATAAATACTCGGAAGGGCTCCTATGTGCAGATCATACTAAACAAGTCTTTGAAATTACCCTCATCAAATATTGATATAAGAAAAGTTTTTTGAAAAGAAAAAAATAATCCCTAAAGTACATGGACAACCTTTCCCACCAAGTGCCCTGGGCAGTGAGAGAAAACCAGCCAGGGCAAATCAGAAAGCCTAAAAAAAAAAAAAAAAAAAAAAAAAACCTTTTACAGGTGATGTGACAGGTCAGGAAGAGAAGTTGGAGCCAAGGATAAGAGTTTTCTTGCAGATGAGGTGCAGCGGGCAGCAGGTGCCAAGGACCATGGTCTGGTCATAAGGTCGGGAGAACTGACCTGGGATTTGAGCCTCAGCTTCTCGTCTCTAGAGTGAGTGGCTGAGCAAGATGACCTCCCCGCTCCGTGCCAGTGTGACCTGAAGGGGAAGTAGAAGGTGGACGGATGGAGGGGGTTGCATGGAAGAGAGAAGTCCAGGCATAGGTTACAGGTTCCAAGGTGTTTGTGGCCTCAGGACCAAGTTTAGTTTGATTGGACCCAAGAGGTTGAGAGCTCTGTGTGAGGGTTGAAGCCAAAGAGGTGAATAGTCCCGAGTGCTGAAGGGCTTTGCAAGTCTCGCTGAAGAGCCTGAGCTTTGTTCTGAGTGGAAACAGGAGTCGCTGCAGGTGCGGATGGTGTGAAGCAGGTGTGTGAGGGGCAGTGATGGCATAGTTAGATGCATGTGCTGGAACAGGTCTCCGACTCCTCCGTGAGGATAGCTGCTGGCCCATCCGCTCCAGACGCATTGGCAATAGTTCCTGTCGAAGGAGGTGGAGGATTTAGGGCAAGGGTCAGAAGTGGCCCTGTGGCATACAGTTGGCCTTGAGGTGTCTTTATTCAGGTGCTTTCTCAAGTGCTCTAGGACAAAGCCCAGAGCTTCCCCCCAATGTGCTGCATCATGTTGATGTACAAGGGGACCCCACGCAGCTAAAGCAATCAGGCCCTGGGATTAGAGCAAGACTCTGACCAAGATAAGTCTGGAGTGAGCAAGTTGGAAACAAGGAGAGGCTGCTCTGGAGAGAAGAAGAAGAGCAGTGGAAAGAGGACGTCAGGCCTCTGTCCTAACTTTGGGTTATCATGATACAGAGCTCTGTGAAGCTGTAGGTTAAAATCAGAGAATGGGGAATGGAGAGAAATGTCTTACACAGAAACATAGCCTGTGTCTTTGTCATGTAGGAGTCCCTGCCCAGCTTGTCCCCCACGTTCCCACTGCATAATCTATGCCAGGTTCTCTCCCTCTGGGGCGAGTGCTGTCCAGACTCTCCCACCAGGCTGCATCCTGGCCTGGGCGATGCACACCGAGCCTCAGTGCTCCAGGCCTGCTCCCCCTCGCTCCACGACGAAAGCCCTCCTCACAGGGGAGAGCCCCTTCTCTGATGTCGCAGAGACTCTCTGGGACTGCAGAGCATGTGTCTCCTTCTTGTTGGAGGAAATCCTTCCGCGTTAGATGCAAGATCTTTAAAGGGCCTCAGTTCTCATCTGTGAATTCTCTTCTCTGGTTTGAGCTCCCTTGATGGCACTGCTGGCGCCTCCCAAGAAAGCAAGGAGAGGGAGGCCGGGTGGAAACTGCTGTAGGGAAACTCTGTTTATGGAAATCCCCTTGAATAAACTAGCTAAAGGGAAGCAGACTGTTTGATTTTCCTAAGACTCTGCCGAGGGATCCCTATACAACCCTGCAGTCCCAGAGCACTGCCAGTGAGTCCGTTTAGAAAGCACTGCACAAAATATTAATAGCCACTTTATTTTATTTATTTATTTTATTTCAGCATATTATAGGGGTACAAATCTGTGGAAATGAAGGCATAATTGACCCTAGACAGAGAACAGATAGAGTGGGGGAGAGATATCAGCATCAGGGCAAAACTTTTTAGGGGTCCCCAGATGGGCCTTCAGCAGGAAGAGGATTGAAGAAAGGATCTGACCCATTACTTGAGTTTAGTCTCTGGTTTGGAAACTACCTCTGTCTTACGTATATTTGTTTTCTGATGCAGGAAAGGAATTACTGGGTATACATATTTACTAGATATTTCCAAATTGTTCTCACAGTTTTCCAGGATTAAGCTTCTCCCTTGGGAGTGAGAGAACTTCTCTGCCATCCCACCAACACTGAAGCCCCTACAGTGTGCCAAGAATGATGGACACATACTGGCTGTACGGTTAGGGTGCCAGCAGGAGACAGAGGCACACGCAAAAGGGGGATGCTTTAAGGACTAGTATAAGGGTCTGGGTAGGGTGTAGGAGACCCACAAGAGATAGTGCAAGACCTGGGGCAAGCACCAGCAGAGCTGCTACTACCATGTAAACTGAGAGAGGGAAAGGATAGCAAAAGGCTGAGGGAGACAACATTGT
Organism: Mirza zaza; assembly: GCA_008750895.1. Taxonomy (NCBI): domain Eukaryota; kingdom Metazoa; phylum Chordata; class Mammalia; order Primates; family Cheirogaleidae; genus Mirza; species Mirza zaza. The sequence continues at coordinate 91,575 of VSMD01035097.1, forward strand.
ACAGAACAAATCACCCTAGAGGAATAGTGACTTTCAATCAGAGGACACAGCCAGCCCCAGGAACTACACAGGGAGGGAGGTGGGGAAATTAGTACCTTAATCCCACTGATTTCCTGCCAGGTTCCCCATGAGTCACACCCAGCCAGATGCCAGAAGCCATGGGAGCCCCACAGTTGGGATTCACACAGGTGAGAAATCAAACAGGTGACTTCTGTGCTGACTGTGGGAGCCCAGAGCTAAGCTGGGGCTCAGAGAAAGCACAGGATTATGAACTTTGGCATTACAGACCAGTTGCTCTCATTATTTTGGTGTCAGCTATTGCCTTTGAAGCACTTATCATCATTGAGGCACTGCGCTGAGCACTTAAGAGCATCAACTAATTTAATCATCACAGCAAACCCCATGGCAGAAGCTTACCAAAAAAGAGGTAGGTAACTTATAAGCCAGGATATGAACCCAGGCTACTTGTATCCACAGCAGCATGATTTATACCACCAAGTTGACATAATCCAGCCCAAGCACAAGAAATGGGATCTCTTACCCCATGTGGCCTTTTCCTCCAGCTAATTTTTTTTTTTTTTTTTTTGGTTTTAGGTCCAGATGCTCTAGCACAGGGCATTTATCTTTGTTAAGGTTCTAGAATATTTTAAACATAAAGAAGAACATTGCTAATATTTAACAATCTGATGAACATCCATATATCCACCAACAAACTTTATCAAATCTTAGTATTTTGAAATATTTGCTTCAGATTACTTTTAAATGAAATAAAGCATTATGAATAATCTTAGACACAATGTCTAAGACCTCCACAGTTCTTTTCCTTTCTCACCTTTCCAGAGTTAATCATCAGCATAAATTTGGGATTTATTATTCTTATCTGTGTTTTAATACTATGTATTTGTTACTAAAAATATAGATAAACTAATATTATTTGAAGCCTTTTCACATATATATGAATGGTTTTGTACTATGTATATTAGATTGCCAGTTGCTTTTGTCACTCAAAATTTTATTTTGGGGATTTATGTTGATACATATATACTTATATCATTAATCTGTTAATCTATTATAAAGTATTCTATTATAAAATAACATCACAAATTATTTCTCCATCTCCCCATTAATTAGTATTGTTC